>JAVQJD010038280.1:0-45745 GCA_036023655.1 Nannoperca australis | reverse complement strand
CCCCCCCCCCCCCCCCCCCCCCCCCCCCCCCCCCCCAACACCGGTGCTTAAGGTTCATTAAGAGTTCATCAGACATCGCAGACATTGTCAGGAATGTCAATATGACACTGGTGGTCTGCATCGCATACATTGATTGTATGGATACCCCGAGGCAACTTTTGGAACCGCAGAATGACAATAACCCACCTGGTCTCCAAGGACCAGCAGAGATCTTTGGGTATGGGGGGGCGGGGGGGGGGTTGTGACTTGTAATTAAAAAACAATATTGTTACCGATCAGACCTTTACTTCCCCACTCCTGCTTTCAGGTGCATTTATTGAATAGTGCAGCGCAGGCTCTTTAGTAATGGCCAGTGCATGGGCCCATCTATCTTGTTTAATCCGGAGAAAACACTGTGTATACACTTTAGCTTCTATCTTGCTTATGTAAACATTATTTAAACACACTTTTCTAAACTTCCTGTGCGGCAACAACACACCTCAGTCATGGCATGCGTAGAAGTCAAATTCAAACGCTATTAATGTTAAATTTGACCAATAAACTTGAACTCAAGCATGTTCTCTCAGATGCATCACAGTCTTCATTCGCACATGGAGATTGATCCAGTCGTGGAAATGGATCTGAAAGCCTAACAACTTAGCTTTTATAGAAGAAAAATAACATTGTCAGAGGATTTATGGCAAAGTATAGAAAAAGTACAGTTTGGGTTTGCTTAAGGAAACACAATGGAGCTTTAGATGAGGTCAAATCAGTGTGAAGCTTTACAACAACACAGGCCCAATGAGCCAAATGCAAAAAAATGAATACCAGTCACAGCACAACAAAGTACGTATAAGAGTGTATTGGTGTTCACACAAGTGCAATCCCTCAGTGGGGCTTCTGAGGTCCTTCATGGGCATCTAGTCCCAGTTTGTACCACTCATCAATCATTATTTTTTACAGTTCAGACTTCTGCTGTTATAAAGCTAGGTTGTATTTTTCTGAAAGAAGCCAAACTTTGAAAAACCCTGCAGGTGTTTCGACAACACTTGCTGCTGTTTTAAAGACATTTCCAGATTGCTCGGAGGCTATTCCACCCAGCTGGGATGAAAAATTGCCGTTCTGCTGCACATTAAGATGATTTTTTAAACCCACTTCCAGTGTGGTGACTATTTTCTTCAACCAAACAAAAATGCTAGCCATAGCCTCCCATTGACATTTCTTTCTTTTTGTGTATGACGCAGATAAAATATTAACGTGTTGTTAGACATCAAAATACTAACTTATCAAAAATTACATTTATATGACTACATTACCCTATAAATGTAAAAAGTCAAGATTAAGTAGGATAACCTGACCGCAAACAAGACAAGCAGTGAGATGCGTCACGTCCGGCTACCCAATTAGTTTGGCTAATCACGAGTTACAACACGGAAAACGTGTTAAAAATCTTCTTTAATGTACATCCCATGGAATGTTTTTTTGTTTCAGCTTAATAGAAGAGTCTTTAAGGAATCGCAAAATGCCTTCAAAACTGGGGTAAGTGTTGTCAGACGACCCACTAGCCTCTTCAAACTTTGGGAACCACATCTTGGCTATCGTTAGCTTAAATGCAACGTCAACAACGTCAGTGCCAATTCCCACCCGGAAAATCGATGATTATGTGAGAGAGACAAGATGCTAACAAAAGAGAAACTTGATAACTTAACACATGATTTATAACATTAACATATTGAATGAATAAATCTCCCTTTTCATCGGGTGAGTTTCTCCCTACTCGTTCCTGTTAGACAGCGACGTCTTGAAAAAAAACACCCCAAAAAACGACCGCAGTCTTGTGTGCGGGGCTGCGATCTCTTCCCGAAATCGAAAACAGAGGCAGCTCAAGTGATTTCGTTATTTTTACCTCCTTGTATTGCTTATTTAATTCCCGTGGACTGTTGAAACATCTACAACAGATACGTTTATCCTCTTATAAAGAAGCTTTTTTTCCAGAATTAAACAAGCTAATGTCTCGTGTGGGGTTTTCCCCTAACGTTTGATAAGCCGCCATGAATATCCATCACGGAACCGGCGGACCGTCTCTCTCCTCTCCTGCACGAGACTGGGCTGTATGTTACATTTCCAGCCCTCTCCTCTCGCTTTTCTTTCTTTTTTATTTTTTTTACGCAAGCGGACGTCCACGGCACAGCGACACAAGTGCGCGCTACAGGCGAGAGAGCGAGGCACGGCAGGCGGACGGACGGACGGCGGCGGCGGCGGCGGGTACCGGAGCGACGACGACGACGCGGCGGCGGCGTGTGTGTGTGTGTGTGTGTGTGTGTGTGTGTCTGTCTTTGTAGGAATCCGGCGGACTGGACGGTGGATTTTGTGCATTCTGTGGATTTGGATCGGGGGCTAGGATAACTTCGCATGGGACAAAAAACCCGCCTTCTTTCATGTCATCCGGCGATTTGTTTCGCCCGGCGTGTTGACGCCAGTGGAGAGAGGGAGAGAGGGAGAGAGAGAGGGAGCGACGGGAGGCTTTCTGGAGGAGCGCAGTTGACAGAAAGGCGACATGAATATACACGCGGTTCCGTCCACCGGCTGCTCGGGATAGATGCAATCAAAAACGGCGGCTCTGTGGCTTTTAAACGTGATTTCGGGAGCGTGTGATGCAGCGACGAGGGTCGGTATGAACGGAGATCAAGGAAAAGATGCTCTGCTGCACGCTTGAGGTTTCGCACCGTAGGGCAGTGTGTTATTGACGATTTGCATTGCGTGGAATGATGCATCGGGACACAACTTTGTTCACAGGCCTGGCGGACTGCGAGACGTCTGATCATCTCTTATAAAAGTGCATTTGTTCGTGAGCCTGGCGTGTGCTACAGTCATCCTGTTATTCTTGAACATACAGTAGCTTTGTGTTTCAGTAAACGCCAGTGCCATTTATATCAGCCCCGAAGCCCAGTGCTGCTTTTTAACATTTTATTTATTTATTGATTTGTATGATTTTACGTTTTTTTTCAACCCAAATCTCAGTCTATTGATGTCAGCGATCGCGTTGTGTAGATACATCCCCAAAGCTGTGGAGTTGTGTTGCCAAGTGATTGGTAAATTGTCGATGTAGGCAGGCCTAACCTTCGCTTATGCAGACCCAATCGATAGCGAGATAAAGACAGCTCTGGCAGGCTGTTTGTGCTGCTCTGTAAGTGTCACGGGGGTGTGTTTAAAAAAAAAAAAAAAAAAACAAGAACTAGACATCCCGCATATCTAGTTTTTACACATGAGTCGAGGCGTCAGAGAAGCGGCTCGGTAGAGTGGAGGCTGTCACACCACCGCGTGCAGTGTGTCGGGAGAAAACACCGCAAGGCGACGTCCCAAAAGTTTCAATGGTTTTCCGAAAGTTGCCCGGTGTGTCGGCATCGGGCATGGGTCTGCGCCTGTCCCAGAAATTCGTGTTTCTGCTCTTCCTCTCGGGTTTGGTTACACTGTGCTTCGGGGCCCTCTTCTTTTTGCCCGACTCTGTCCGGCTAAAGCGCATTTTTCTGTCCAAGACGGAGACCCAGCCGGTCACCGTTGGCTCCGGGTCCGAGAACGATGCCAGGGAGCACTTAAAAAGACCCAAGGAGCAGGAGCACCCGCACCCGCACCCGCACCCGCGGGCCATGACCTCGGCCAAAGGAGAGACCAGCACCAAGCTGAAGAGCCTGAGTCGCAAGCCGTCCGTGTCTCACTCTCGCGAGGCGACCGAGGAGCGGTTCGCCGGGGGCAAAGCGCAGGAGGATTTGACTCTGCCCAGGTCGAGGACGGAGTCCGCCTCGCAGAGAGCGACCTCGTCCGACCGCGGGTCCAACTCGGATACTTTCAGCTACAACAAGTTCAAAGGGTGTCTGCTCAAACCCCCGCTGGGGAGAGACAACGGCAAGCCCGGCGACCCCAGGACCGACGAGCGCCGGGAGAAAGTCAAAGAGGTAAGGATGTGACAGTGACCCTGCAAGCGGGTGTGTGTGTGTGTGTGTGTGCAGGGGTTTGGACAGTTGACGTATGGTAGCCTCAAGGGTTATATGGGAGTACAGTAATCATCTGGTTGTATTATAGGAAGTAAAAATTGAGATAAAAAAACAAAAGAGAGAAAAACAGGAAGTATACTTGGGGAGGGTGAGTCCAAGACACATGTTGTGCAACATGAATCATGTCTAATCTATCACATGAATCAATTAATGTGTTCAGTCACCTGACGTCGCTCCTCTTTCTCCACAAAATCAGTCAGTAAGCAGTTTCTTGTGTGTTTCGGTGGCTTCACAGAGCGAACGAGCTTCAGTTGTCTTCTGAGCGGCTGCTCATGCTGTCAAAACACAACCGACAAACACAACAGATAAATAGCAGTCTGCTTTATTCGGATGTAAAAACAGCCATGCACACTTGAAAGAAGTAATTATGTTTCTGTTGTCGAATTAGATTCATGTTTTTCCCTGACAATACAGTCTATCTGTCTACAGAAGCAGTGGGACAGTTGTTTGCCAAGCTCCCGTCAAACAGAGAATAAATCCCTCTCAATCATATCGGTTGTCTAAATTTACCCAGTGTCTTTGGAGACCGGTGTGCTTGAATGTTTCTGCTGTCTGTAGCTGAGATTACATGGAGTCTAATATTCTATAACCAATCCGAGTGAGACCAGAAGAGTGTGTTCAGAAGAAACGGTGGCCGTGAATTAATAATCTTTCCGTGGGAGGATTTTTAGCGCTGCAGAATAAATGCACAAGCTGCACTTTCCTGAGTGGGTCTGCGGGATGTAGCGTGTTTTTATCTGCCTTTGTGCATGCATTCATAGGAATTATCCGATTGCGTTACGTGAGCTGTTAAATTGCATCCCATCAGGTCACTCTGAGTGACAAAATGTCCCGCGTTTGGCTGTAGCGCCTCCATCACCCTCACACCATCGCCTGCAAAATGATGTGACTGTGTGCAGTGACACTTTGACCAGGAGCCCTTCAAGCCGTGTGACAGCCTTTGTTAAGCCCTGCGGGTCCAATAAGGGCTCCAGAGTGGGAGAGTCTGTGGATCACACATCTGTACCCACTCAAGGCAAGTGAGGCTGATGATGATGAGGAGGGAGGTGGGGGTGAGTGTAGCGGGGAAGCCATTGGCCAGCGTGTGCAGATGGGTTTCATCCTCGGCGTGCGACACGGATAAGAAGTGTTGTCACTTTCGCTCCCAGCCTGCTGTCACCCCTCACTTGGTACCTGGAGGTGATGCGCTACATGACACCCGAGTGGACAGAGAGGGTTTATTTGCGCCCTCGCGCGCCGAGCTCTCGCTGATTCACAGCGTCTCCTTTTTATTTATATATATTTTTTCGATGCTCTTTCAAGTGAATGTCAGCGTGACTTTGCTCGCCCGGTCTGTTCAGCTGAGCTCGGCAAAGTTCTTGGCTTCAGGTGGTAGTCGCCAGAGGAAGTTGTTTTCCACCACGCCGTCCTCGCTCAATTGTTGTTGCAGAATATTAATGGTGCTCCCTTCAGTGGAGACCTTTTTTGGGGAGCCACATAGGCCCTGCTTACTTACATTGCATGCTTCTTTGTCCATGCCCATAGCCTAGTGTGCGTTTTTGTGGTTTGCTTTTGTTGTTGCTGCAGTTTCCACTGTCTCAAGCCTGCTGGCAGCGTTCCAGGCGGCTTCTCCTTTTCCTGGAGGCTCGCATTCATGCTGCCAGCACAGGCTGACACATTGTGAGCCTGCGCTTTGTCCGGGTTTACAGATGTAAAACCAGGGAGTAACCAACAATAAAACGGACAATACTAACATGTTCTCATGTTGTTTTTGATGCATAATATTTCTGCGAAGCATGAAAAATCACACACTCTGCTTGTGTTGTGGTGTAAAGACGGAGCGGTCTTTTTGTTCACTGTAAGGGAATGCAGACAGAGGGTATCCCCCCTCCGAAGCCAACAAAAAAAAAAAGGGTCTGGTCCAGCCCACTGAGTGCTTCAATGCCCAAAACTGTGAATGGGCATCGTTTCTCTCAACTGCCAACAACTAGAAAGCAGACTCCCCACCTTCTTCCTCTGTGTGTGCACCCACTGCCAAGTGAGGGTGAAACAAGGGACAATGACAGTCTGATCACACAAGGCACATTTTTGAAGGCAGCCCACCACTAGCTAGGAGCCACCCCCCCCCCCCCAAATCCCCTTGGATGCCAGCAAATACCGCCAAAGTCGCCACGGTGCTGTTTACCTATTCCAGCAGCGCTCCCGCTAGTAGATGGTTCATTCTCCTCCAAAAGTCCTCAGCAGGATGAAGATGAGAGTCATTTTCAAACTGCCTCCTATTTGTAATTCTGTGATGTCACCTGCACGGCTATGTTTCTGCCTCATTGGCTCCCGCACAACAGGGCTGGATAGCAGCGATCGTGCCACAAAAATGTGTGCCTGGAGCAACAGGGGGGTTTTCCTGCACGCACACTTTGTTACTGATGTCCTTTACATTCACTAAGGTTAGAACTCGGTGTGCAGTGATAACATGCAAGGCGCAGAGCGCAAAGGTAGGGGCACAACCAAACAAACCACATCAGAGAATCAAGGGAGCTCAGTACTGACCACGTCTCTCTCTCTCTCTCTCCCTCCCTCCCTCCTGCTGGCCATCGCAACATCACATACATCAAAAGCAAAGTGCGCATTAAAAGGCAGCCCCTGTAAAGCCACAGACTTGCTCTGTCCCTCGTCCGCTGCATTTCTAACAGAGAGAGAGCTGCTGTGGCAGTCAGACCAGGGCCTTTGCTTGAGGTAATTGGAATATACTGTATAATGTGGCCTCTAACACATGATGCTTTCACACATTGGGGAGCAGGTAGCACAGGGAGGAGATGGAGCTGACAGCTAAGAGCACTGCAGTGAGAGGACAGACACACTGCAGCCTCTCTTGACAGCCTCCTCCAGTGGAGCAATAAAGGTCTTCAGGGCTTCGTGTGTGTGTGTGTGTGTGTGTGTGTGTGTGTGTTCGCTAACTGTATGTGTGCGTTAACTTGATGGCTTATTTCGATGATTAGATGATTATGTGTTTGGGGATGAATGTGGAGTTTTGACAGTTGGAAGACTTGTCACTGCGTTTATCCGTCCAGTACTGAAGCCGAACTGTGTGTAGACTTACAACAATCACATGAGGTACATTTGTTCAGATTTTTAAAGCAAGTCTATTTATTTGTCAGCTGTGAGACCGGTTTGCCATGGAGGTCAGGTTCAGCTAAAGAAGCCGCAGAGCAGTTGTGTGTTGCTGAAAGACATTACAAGTATTTGTCCAGTTAGGATGGTGTCCCTATGCCACTGTGCCATAAATTAAGACGTTTAAGAGAAACACAGCAAAGTGACGGGTTTTATTTTATTTGGTCTTGAGACACAAAACTTTGGGTTCAAATCAATTTTTGTAAAACAACCTAAGGGCGTGTGGTCTGTTATATAAAGTATTCCTTTTACAGTGAAGGGAGTAACACTAACTGCGACACTATAACAACTGAACTGCCACATTACTCAAGCACGCGCACACACACACACACACAGACACACACCTAGCAAAAAGCTGCAGAAACAGGTGAGCTTGTAGCTGGACCTCAAATCCCCTTATAGCAGTAATGACCAGTGAGCTGGGTGTCTGTCTGAATAAAATGCTGCTGTTAAGCCGCTGCCTCCTGGCCGGCTCTGAGCACCGTGACCTCCCTCCACCCCTCATTCTCCTGCTGTCGCCTGCCACGAACCAGGTGTGCCAAACAACCTTCAGCCTGGGCCAGGGAAATGGCCGCCCGCTGGGCGAGAAGAAAGAAGCGGAAGATGAACAAAGTCTTAAGAAAAGGCTTACACTCTCCCAGCGCCCCCGCGGAGCTGGAACATTTGTGCTTTTCCTCTCCTCTGTGGATGCTGTGCAAATGTCAGCGGCTGGTGTTTGGAATATGAGCCCATCGTTGTCTTTGGTCTGTTTATGCGGGGGAGTGAGTTGCTGGGCCCGCTGGGTATTGATATATTGTGCAACTCAATGGCAGCCAAGGCAGATATTATCAACCTGTCCGTGCCGTCATGCATTGATGCAGGCCTCTACTGCCACACAAGAAGAAATTGACCTTTTTTGATCTATTTTCGGAGCTAATTTTACATGTACGTTGTAGGCATTCTGTGGGTTTTACCTGAGGCTATTTACAGTCATTTGCATGAGTGGAAGAAGGCAGGGATGAGTGTACCACCTGGTGTTCTACTTGTAAGTGCAGTCCTCAGTCATTATACTCACGTTTGTTTACTGTCCTTCTACTTTCTCTCTCTCTCACACACAGTTACTCTCATTAACCTGTAATTAACCAACCCGTTACCCTCTTAAAACAACAACAGATGTTTCTTGTCACTTTCAAACTCATTGCTGAGTGAAGCCACCAACAAAGATCGATGATTACCAGAAAGTAAACCTGATGGTTTGTAGGTATAGGACACATGAGCTTTGACTGACTGCATATAACAGTGTTGTACACTATAATTACAGTTGAATCTATTGCATTATGGGTAGGCAAAAGTTCCCAGAGTAACCTGTTCTTACACAAACGTAAAATATTTATTCTGCTAGTTCTTGAAACCACATCAGTTACTAGTTTCCTTTACCGATTAAAACTGATAACCGCTGCAGCTGGCTTCATCCGTTTTTGAGAATAAAAAGTGCTGCATTCACTTTAAATAAAGCTCAGAAGCTGCTTTTGATATAGGACATATCTTATATCTGTTATCTTAGTGATCTTATCAAAACAAAATACTTCTAAATCACAGTAACTGCAAGTCTTTATAAAAGACCGTGGGTTATAAAACCCACACACTGTATTATGGCACATTTGAACCATTTATGCTGTTTATGGTGATCACATAAAATACCCGCATTTAACTGTAAGCTTCAAATTCTGATAAATGATTACAGCTGGTGATGATTTTATTAGTTATTAGTAACATTGTCTAAGTGCATTGTGTTAGCAGAATTGTCCTTATGCACATGATTGACAGCTGTCATGCAGCCTCATTGATTATTTTCTTTTTTGCCTACCTTTTGACAAAATATATACCTTTTTTAATTTTTTTTTAATTTTCTTAATTTGATGCTTGGGTTGCTGCACCTCTACGCTCGGACATCCTGCTGCAACACTTAAGTGACTACACGCTGAGCTGGTGTTGACCAGGGGGGGATTTTGCTTACCTGGTACCTACAATATTGATTGTTTCCTTCATAGTCATCCCCCATTTTCTGTCCCCTTTAGCCGATACAACCCCCCCTGCCTGCACTATTAAAAACCAAATAGGACCAATGACCCCAGAGGTCAAAGCGGCTGCATCCAGGATATCCTGTTTCACAGAATAACAGTAAGATTGAGAAATGTCAGACGAACTCTTCAAACCCAGAGCTGAGAAGCTTCTTTTTCAGCGGGTGATTAAAGCTGATTAAGCTATACAATACCAGGTCTTTCCCCCCCAGGCAATCACGGCAGGAAATAAGTGATTGGGTGAGGCGGAGAGAGGAAAGGGAAGAATGTGAGGGGAAAAAGAGGGAGATGTTAGCTAACATCCCTTTTTTGCATTCACAGCAGTTTTTCCCAGCATTCCCTTTTGTGATAGGGGCACTATCTGGAGGGTAAGTCTCTCTGTTGAGGCACGCAGTTCAAGAGGTGTGTGTCTGCTTGTGTGTGTGTGTGTGTGTGTGTGTGCGCGCACATACCGCTTGTGCAAGGACATTCATACACAACTCTTTGAAGATAGAGTTACTAGATGCACATGGGCTACTTTTTACATGTGTGCTTTTCGTGTGTGTGTGTGCACGGTTGCTGGTGTGGGTCGGGCAGAGTGGAGGATTATATCGCATCTTGAACAAATTAAGTGCCTTAAGTGTAGTAGGCCAGTAAGGTCCTACCATTCGTCCAGAGTTTATCCAGTTTATTGTATGCTGTATTTTTTATGTGTGTTTGTGAAGGAGACACACAACATGAAGGGCTTTCTTTTCCTGATGACGTGGCCCAGTCAAGAGTTTGCAGATGTTTTCCCTTGTTACTCAATACAAATCCAGTTCTCTCCTGAAAGTCCCTCTTGTTGTTTGCTCCAGCACTTTTATATTTGTAGAGTATTTAAATCTGGCATTTGCTGTACTTGTCAGAGCCCCCCCCCCCCCGTGTTTACTAGCCTGAGGCTGTTGCATCAGTTGCCAGGAAAAGCAGAGGGTCACGTCCCGGACCCGAATCTTTTCACATTTTGACCACCTTCTTGAACAGAGGAGCCCGAAGAGCTTTGAGTGGGCAACGCTCTTGGCAGTGGATGCATGTTTTTCTTGAGTAAAATAAATTTCCGCCTTTTCCTCAGATTTCCTCAGCCACACTCTAAAAAAAAGTTTTTACACCATCCTTCACCCCCTTCCAACGCTGTGATCTTGCAACGAGTTTCTTGGAAGCACATTTATCTTGAGTTAACGGCACTGCTGACATAATGGGGTCATTGTGTGTATACCTCTTAATCCTGGCTTCTGAAGGCCTGTGATTACTAGTAAAAAAACACACACATTCTTTCCACAGTTCCACAGTGTTGCCTTTTTGGGCAATGACTTTTTGATAAGGCCAAAATCATACATAATTTTGCACCTTTACCATAACTTTCTTCACTATTTCCTCTGGCGTGCTCATCACTGACAGACGTAAACAAACATGGGCTAATGACCACGCTTTCACACCATTATCTACGCTCTCTCACTCGCTCTCGCTGACATTATCAGCTCCACTCTAATAACAAAACAGACAGCGGGTGAGAAGCAGCCTTTGCGACTGACTGCGTCACTGTTGTAGGACGCTGGAAGTCCACATATATTCACAGTCTCTTTCACAGTCCACTTTCAGCCTAGTCGTGCTTTTGCAAGCTTCGGCCGATGTATGATTTTTAGTGTTTGTGTGTGTGTGTGTGTGTGTGTTTGCTACAGATGAAGAAAGTGGGGAAGATGAAAGGTCCAGCGATGGCCGTGTTTGCTGCAGGCTCTGCTTGACATCCTTTGCTAGGTGCCAAATGAAATCGCTCCCACCTCTTCTACCCCCCCACCCCCAACCTCTCTTGCTGCTCGGGCAGATTCAACAAATAGGAAAGGAGTAGATGGAGAGCAAGAGTGGCCTAGATGTAACCAGCAGACTATCTGAGCCCCCAGCTGAGTTCCAGCCCCCTGCCTTTATGCCTGCCTAATTGGTCAGAAACAACATGCGTGGCTATGTTCGCAGGGCAAGACATTAGACTAGGCCGGGGGCCCTGGCTTGTCCCCATAAGTATTCCTCCTTATCTCACTCCTTGCTCGTCTGTGGTTTAGTCCCAGTGGTGATTTCTTTTACAGAGAACTGTCACTGACTTTGTCTCTGTTGCTCCTCCTTCTTCTCTATCTCTTCGTCTTATTTCTTTCTTTCTCCCTGCTTCTTGGTGACGTGCGGCCCCAGGCATGTTTACTGCTACTAGCCCTGCCAACTATCCCCTCCTCTGCATCACTAGAGCCAGCGTGGGCTGCCCGGCTGCTGTCGCTGCAGATTGGCCCGTCTTCACTGTTGCTATCGTGTTGTGTCACGATTTCAGCCTACTTTTAAGATGGCTGAATAACGTTGTCAAGCATTTGACCTACAATTTAAGCGCCCCCCCAGAGACATCATCTTTTATGTAGCGGCCTTTGTTGGCCAGGGCTGCGTTTCCCCCTAGAGTGAGGACAAAAGCTTCGTATGGAAAGCCTACCAGACCGTTTTCATGGTCAATACAGTACTGTCAAGCTTTTCGTGGAGTGCGAGGAAAATGTGTCTTGCAATGTGATTGTCTCTTTCATCAGCATCAGTGGGCAAATAGCAATTAATTAGCTGAATGCTTACAAGACCGTTTTAGGCGGAGCTGGGTGTATTTGTTCATTATTATCCCAATTAAGTCCCTAATCAAATGGCAGCAATGCTGCTCAGTGCTCATTAGGGAGCCATATAGATTTCTCTTGTTTCCATCAAAGTTGGATGATGGGCTAGCAAGATAATTGCAATATTCAACCGTCCACAGTCGGTGAAGGCAGAGAACTAACAAATAATCTGATTTGATAGTTTACTAATGACTGTGTGTGGGAGAACGACCAGTTCGCTGATCATTAATTGGCTGAGAAGTGTAGGTGACAGGCTCTTGAGCATATTTCTTGAGCACTAATATTACTCTGCACAGAGACAGCTGGGTATGGAAGAGATGGGCACATGCAAAGCATTTTAGAATAAATAAGCCCTTCAAAATCTCTTGGATATTTATTTTGACCATGAGAGAACCAAGGCAGTCCAAAATGAAACGTCAATTCTCTGTGAAATAAAACTCAAAATCCTCCTATTCAGGAAAGCAGCTGTCATAGTGTGAATATTTAAGAGCTTTTTTAAAATGCTATTGACGGGAGCCATTTGCTTAAAAAGTAGTGCTAATCCCTTCACAAAAAAACACCCCTGAAATTAATTATCATTTAAATCTTGAATAATTGCACTTTCTAAATGGAGGCTCTCTTTGAGAAGATTTAATCTTTCCAAACCTTTTTAACATCCTCATAATCTACCTTTTTGGTGAACTAATATTGTCTTAATATGTTGTCTACTTTACTTTCATGTCAGAACCCATTTGTGAGACATCAGGGTTTTTGTTTTTTTCAGTGGTGGGATCCCCCCCCCTGCGCGCTTTTCGTTCTTCCAGAGAAGAGTGGATGTGTGATACAGTGCGTTTCAGTAACAGGAAATGGGTGTAACTCGCTGTCCAGTTTCAGAAGTGACTGTGGTTAACGGTTTTTGGAGGACCCAAATCACTATGTTGTAACCGTGTTGTTTCATCTAACAACTGTTGCAGCTTGGGGACGCAGGGCATCATGCTGCGCTGGTGTTGAACGTGTAATACATAAGTTGATGGTTAGTTTGAAGAATTCCCCCCCCCCCAAAAAAACCTCTGATCCATCATGTACTCTAGGTTTCATTTTTTAGTGAAGTATGAGTGAAATTCTGGCGAATATTGAACAGATACTGATGTTATATTGGAATGGTATGAGACTGAAATAGAGTAGCAGTGTCTGAGAATTTCCTCTCTTTCAAGCCCAATGTGAGTAGTGAAATGTAATTCTTTAAAACCCAGTTAGAAAAGGGTTTTTACTGCTTTATTATCTCAACGAAACCTGTTAGGTTCGGTACATTTTGGGGAGAAAACCTTTTAAATGTTTTACTAGTGAAATCTAATGACTTATGTTTTTTTGTCTTTTTTGTAAAAGGGATACTGCAACTACCTAACTAACTTTGCATTACCAATTTAATCAGCCAGTTATGCCCTCGCTTAATAGATCACCATCACAATTCTCCCATTCAGTGGTGGCATCGTCGGAGACGGTGAGACAAGACAGGTAAAGGTCAACCAATCAGCAGAAAGCAAATGAAGCCGTACAATTTTGGAGACACGTCAGTTTCTACCTGTATCCCCTGTGTCAAAACTGGGGTGCTTCTGAGTCATGCAAATGATCTAATTAGACGTTTTATGTGCTAACCGTACTGAAAGCTCGATCCATCTCTGAGTTAATTTGGCCCACCATTAGAGTGGAAACCTGCTGCTAACTAAACCTCCCCCAGAAGATGTGAGCCCGGTCATCAGCTCTCTCTCGTAATGATGTCTCCGACGGTCTTCCGGACACAGCGAGAGCAAGGAAAATCACAATGATGTGACCGTTATAATGACTAAACCTGGACGACCCAGGCCAAAGATGGTGGCTTCCACCTGCTGGGGAAGAATGATTGTGTCAGGGACTGAGATCATGTCACCATCAATTCACTCCTATTCAGAATGCACATTGAAAATGTCAGTTCACACGGCAATGACAAAGCAGCAATTTCTGATGATGTAATGGTAATTACAGATTTGATACAAGAACTTTTAATTATGACAATATGTACAGTATGTCCAAGCTGTAAGGTATTAATGAAAATTCACTCCTTGTAATGACATGAAATTTATTTACTGCAACTTGAATTTTATTGAATATTATTGGCAGAGACAAAAATTATATTTATTCACAATCAGTCTGCCTGGAGAATTGGGTGTGTGCCAGGATCTCAAGCTAAACACAGGCTTGTGGCTTAGCAACAGCTGATTTATTTTTGCTTGGTCATTAGCAAATCTGAAAGGCTTGCGCTCCTTAACTGCAGAGAGTAACAGACGCCACATGAAGGAATTTAACTGGTGGGAGGCTTAAAACCACTTTTATATTTGTATTCATTGGGCTGACAGTAAAACATGCTAACAAACAGTGAGGGTAAAGGTGCCGCTCTGTTGCACGCAAAACTAGCTGAAGACCTCATCCTGAAATGTCTGCATTTCTCTTAGCCATAAGGAGGCCTGAAGTTGTATTAAAAGCCATTTTTGGAGCACATGTTCAACTTTGCGTGAAAGTAGCCCAAAGCATGTCAAAATACATAATTTAGCTTTTCTTTTCTATGGAACGTAGCTACAGATGTTCCCTTTGTTCAGAAACACTTTGTGTTTTCTGCAGATCTCTCAGAGATCTTTCAGAGTAGTCTAACATAACTCTTGTTTTTGGTTAATTCCACTGGTGGAAGTTCTTACCTTGTTGTAGTGACACTGAGGGTGTTTTCTGGACACTCTGTCGTCCCTGCAAACCAGATGACGTCATTAAATACAGCAGTTTTGTTTCTCTTAAAAGGTGGTTGGTTGTTACAACTAGGCTTTTAATTGCTATAACTTGTCGAGTCAGACAATCAGAAAGTTTGTAATGTGGACGCACCCATAATGTAGCTGAGTGTGATAGGTTGAAGTTAAACCTGGAAGTCGGGCTGTAAGCTGTTGTGGATGTTATTCTGCCGTTAGCCTTCGTTTTATTTTATTACTCGGACAACTTGGCAGTTTGTTTAAACCTGTGTGACCACTTTTTTTTTTGCAATGTTGCCGCATTCCCAGATCTGGGCCGTTAGAACCAATGGCTGAAGCTACAAAAACAATACCTCATTGTAATGAACCGTAGTTTTCCTTTAAGGATTGGCAGATGTTACTGGCCATTTTATTTGGCCTGAGAGTTATTATTCAGCAGTTGTCAGAACACTGCATGTAGTGTGCATGGTGAGACCTATAACCTCTCGTTCTGCCACAAATCCACGCATTCTTACTCTTAAAAGAAGGCTTATTGAAAAAAGTTTTGTGAAGGTAAATGAGAAACAGAGCCATCTCTAGGGCGTTTACAGAACACAACGTGTGTGTGTGTGTGTGTGGGGAGGGGGGGCTCTGGGGTGACAGCAGAAGTACTTTGATTGTATTTTCCAAGTAAAATGAGATGGATGGTTGCAATTAATTCAGCAGTGACCATTAGCTGAAGAGACGAGCCCAGCAGAATCGAGCAGCAGGGCGCTGGAACAGATGAGGGAGCAATGAAGTGTGTATGTGTGTGCATGCATGCTTGTGTGTTTATGCAGGTGTGCGCGATGTTTTAAATACAGTTTGCTTAGGGACCTTTGAGGCCCACTGAGTCTTTGCAGGAGGCGACTGTATGCTGACTACAGTGAATAAAAACTGACAGGTCCATCCAACATCTGTTCCAGATTCTGCCTGTTAATGTAGTGGAAACACACCTTTTGTGTGTGTTTTATTACCATCTATTAGATTTTATTTGTTGACATTTGAGGCATGGATATATTGTTATGTGGAGGCAACCTTTTGAAGGTACGAAAGGTCCCGAGGCTATCTCTCTAGGGAAACATGCCCACATGCAATTTAGTTAAATTCAAAAGCTAAACTAGACTCTTGTTTAGTCTTGTTATTTGGCATCACTGCCCTTTTGTCAACATCTAAAGTAGAAGGTGGGATGTCTGAAAATGTGTATAATTCTAGCCTCATCTCTTCATTGTGGCTACTTCAATTTCTTGTGCTGTTAGTAGTATTTTATATTTAACTTCTAATCTGTGAGCTACGACCTGTTTTTCTTGATCAGTCTACCTCGAGGCAGCTGCTTTGATTGCTTCTTTAGCTTTGTTGTTGCTTGTCGAGAAAAGTGTTATTGTAATTGTACCTCCCTAACCACTCCTCGCATCACCACCTGAAACAACCCCTCTTCTGTTTTGTACATCTAACTTAATGGCAGTGTAATGTTAACACACATGCATCTGAGAAGTCTTCTTGGAAACCGTTTGGAAAACCACGCCCGTAGTTGCCAGTAGTTCTTCATAGACGCTGATTGGTCTAAACCACTGTGGTTCGGCTGCAAGTGCATAACCTGAAGTCTGGCAAGATGGATTCTCATGCAATCTTGTGATATCCAGCTGCCTCGCAAGGGTATTACAAGGTAATTATAATGTATGCAGATCTTAAAACCCAGATAAGCTGTCATTTTTGCAAATGGGTTTCTGTTTGACCCTCAGGTTGTCGCACTCCACCTGCCTTGTTCAAGACATATTCAAGACGTTAGGTGCTACAGAAAGATGCAAACTGCAGATGCTGCAAAGAATGCCATTTGTGTGGTATTTTAATTAGAAAGAATACCGGACTGGAAAGCCCTGATTAGCAAGAAGCACCAATTAGTTGCTGTAATCTACAGTGTAGCCGGACACATTTGATGCAAGTGTTTTTAATGACGCTTCCCTCTCTGATCGTGACCTGTACTGTTATGTCACATCTTCTGACCTTTGTATAGATTGGCAACGTCAATTTAAACCAGTGAGAAGGTATCGGGCTATTAAAGGCATTGAAGCAGGAAGTGGAAGGAATCACAGTGTCAGGTTTCTGGAGTTGCTTTTTAGTCACGGGGCAGCAGCTGTTTAAAGACAACTTTTAAAATGTAAGCTTTAGTGTGGCATTGTGACCTCAGTGCTCTCCATCATTTGTCCTCTGAGTAGCACTGAGATGAAAAGCACTGAGCTCAAAGTGTTACATTCATAAGTGTTAATGAATGTATATACCGAGAAGAGCCTTTCATTGTGCCGAGTCGACTCATCTGTGTTTTGTATTCCTCGAGGCAGCTGGCCAAGATTTGGGTGCGTGTGTTTTCACTCCGCTTGGTTCTGAAACAATGCCTGTAACAGCAGTGCTATCACACACGCAGGGGTCTGTCGGCCAGGGGGGGGAACTGCCTTGTTTTAGTAGGGAAATCGACACATGAGTGAACTTACAATGCTAACCGAGCTAACAGAGCAGAAAAGCCCAAACCAAAACAAACAAAGGGCTCTTGTTAGGCACAAGCTGACAGTGGAGGAGATGGTGCAGTGACAAAAAGCGCCATTCATATTAATGCCAAAGCCGTATCCCTTCGGACCACCTGAAAAGACGGGCGTTCCTTAGAAACACTTTTTCGAGATGTTGACTTGAAAGATAACATTCAGTGTAAACTCTACATCTAATTGCCGTGAGGTAGAGATGTAACAAAACGAGTTGAAGACCATAAAGCTGTGTTCATGTGAGGGCTGCATTTAATGATTATTTTCATCCTTAATCTGACTTCTGATTATTTTCTTCGGTGAAAGAGAAATGATTGAAAAATGTCCAGTTCAATTTCCTAAAGTGCACGGTGACATTGTTCGTTTGGATTTTGGACTGTTGGTTGGACAAAAACAAATAGTAATCGCTTGAGGCGACACAAAAAGCCGGCCTACTTTGACAGCGTTGGGCAGCTTGATTGCATTTGCAGAGTGTTTGGCTAAAAAACGTGCCCAGAAGAAGTCACTGGTTTTGATAAACCATGACCTGCGGCTGATATCTAGTGTTCATGCATGTGTGCACTCTGTCACTTCGGGCCACGCGGGACTAGTCCATTTTTGGAGGTTATCTTCGGGGACTCGCACTGGGCGATTCATCTACCCCTCCCCGTGCACTGAACTCATTTGTTCAGTGCTCGTATTAATAATTTATAGTGTGTGTGAACGAAGGGGAGTCTCAGCTTTTTGGGTGTCTTCAAACTCTCTTCCTCCAGCCTTCCACTTCTCTTGCATTTCTCCTCGCACACTATTTTATACGAGTTTCACATCTCCACCACTTCCTCACTCTCCATCTGCCTTTTTCAGTTTTACGCTGTTGCGCCTGCTCTTTCGTCTGCTAGCTTGTTGTTCAGACTTGCCCTACTGTATTGGAAATACAGTGCTACTGTACTTTGCCTGTCAAGAGAGATAGAGATCATTTTCTTTCACGTCTGGCCGACTCCCATCATCCTGCCCAGTGAAAAAGATGGATCCCATGGCATGTTAGGATACACTGTTAGCATGGCAGGTTATAGGTCATGGTGATTAATCCACTGAGATTATAATCTGGACCATAATCATTGCTCTCTCACGTGGCGATGTGTCTGTCAGCCCAATTTCCAATGGTTACAGTGACACAAACTGTGATTAATAGATGTAAAATGTCAAAATAAAATGGATAACAGATCGGCATGTTGCTGTCAAAGGTTAGACAGGTTGCTAGGCGGTGTGCTGCAGCATGTCCAGGCACGATGATGCAAAACATGCAACGCTCAGACGCTTATTGACTTGCAGCGAAGTAGTCGTCGAATCGGGCCAAATGATTCTGAGAGTTTCGGTAGAGATTGTTGGTCCTTCATATCTAATGAACATGGACAAAAGGACATGCTGTTCACATTAACACTGCAGTGCTCACAGTAGGTGCTTAAAATAGGCAGCCACACTAAATGTGTAGTGTCAGTATTACACATCAAGCCATCGAGCTTAATTAACTGCAGAAGCCAAAATCATGAACACAGTTATAATTCTAAGGTATTTTAGACCATCAGATGGTGTGTGTGTGTGTGTGTGTGTGTGTGTGTGTGTGTGTGTGTGTGTGTCCGTGTGTCCGTGTGTCCGTGTCCGAGATACACGTTCAAAATCACGTGCGCTGTGGTCTGTTCTCTGTGGATTTTGTTCAATGTGTCTTAAATACTCCAGCCAGAAGGGAATAAAAGTGGACCGGCTGTTGTGGGTCAATTCACTTTATTCACACAGCAGCTGTAAATTATATTGACATTGTACTTGGGATGGTAAACTCTACCTGGAGACAGCAAAGCGGTATAAACAGGCCAAACTCAACTGGTCTTTGGGATCAAAAAATGAAAAAAACAAGTACATTTTAAAAGAGTGCTTTTGGATAAACAACCTCAGTGGGCAATATTGTATACAGTATATGAGAAACGGTCAGAAATTATACTTGTGCTGAAGAAATTACTCGTAAGCTAGAAGACGTAACTCCTGGCTACATTTCTATGCCGCCACTCTCCTTCTGGTGGCACTGCGAGCAAAGTCAGTCTTGTACAGACATTGCGCTTTCTGTCTGTCTGCTGCTACCATCCAGTAACACCCTCATTCCAAAATTCATAAATGTAACCTCCATCGCTAATCCTGTTCCAATGCGTAGGAAGCTGCACAGCAACTCGGTGGTAGCTGGCTGCTGATTAATACGCGCTTCCACTCCCACAACACTGGACACAAAAATATACAGAGTGAACATTATTCGTTAAAACCCAAACAAAGACACACATTGAGGATTTGTTGCCATGGGATTTGTTGTTCTTTTCTTAATCAAATTGGAAATATCTAATTTAGTGTCCTGAACACTTGTATACTGAGGATATATCACAAACTATATTTTCTTTACAGAGTCCCCTTAGGGTGTCTCCCCACCCCTCCCCCCCTCATCCCTCCACCACTCATCCCTCCAACCATGTGATGTGTACTGATATCTATCTTCTATATATCTATATACTATATATTAGGAATGAAGAACAGCTAAGCGGGCAGATGATGGGGTCAGGTGATGAATTTAATAGTGGTGGCTGGTGGGCAGGTGCGATTCTGTGGGTCTGGAACGATAACGGAGGTTAGCAGTCTATGCACAACACAGAGACTAATCAGATGAACTGGAGGTGGAAGAGAGGAGGATGGAGCAGCTGTCGCAATGAGAGACATTCATTTCTAATTTATTTCTTGTAATTTAGCTCTGCTTTTTTTTTTTTACCTGAAGTAGGTCTGACTGATGAAGAATTACTTAAGGTTATTTCATAGTGATCTTTGTCAAATTAGCACAACTTTTGTGCCCTTTTGACTTCTAATTCTCCTTACTTTCAGTGCTGCTCTTGCCATTGGCCTGTCTTTTGCCGCGCCCCCTTCGTTAATATTAGTGCTGAATCAGCGCTTTTTTTTTCCATCCACTTAACATTTGATCATGGATGTTAACGTGCTATTGCCTTTGGGTACGTGCAGTCTCCTGACATGAATTAGCATAAACAGTGTGGCTGCTAAATGCTCTCACCCCACCCCCACCCCCCCGGACAGCCGTGCATTTTGCACTTCTTTTATGAGTTCATCTCTCATGTGACTTGGGTGTTTCATTTTGCTGTGCATACTGTCACACACCCAGCTATTCTGAATGCTCACTTCCACTGTCACACCATAAACCAGGACTTCTCAAAGACTGGACCGAACAGCAAGTGGATCCGGACCCAGCCCATACCTATGTTACGAATACAATACGTGTATTCACAAGTGTATAAGTGTTTTCTATTTTGAAATACATCAAGCAATTGATCGGTAAATTGTTAGTTCGTTAACACCCTCTCCCTCACTAATAAATGCATGCTCTTGTGTTCCACCTTTCTGTCTGACATGAACGTTAATGTACAGTATCCTCTTTTCCTTCCCTTCCTTAAAATACATTACCATAGGGGGAAGCAGTTTTGTCCTAGTTTGCCCCCCAACTTATGCCCCACATCCTTGCAGACTATATGCGGATAATTACAAGTGTGTCCAGAGCAGATTTGTATTCCACTGTGCATAATCTCATTTCATCATGTTATTTCAATAGGTGTTCGTGACTCATCTCCATAAGCTATAGAGACATCAATGAGTCTTTGTGGCATCAAACTAGCCCTAAATGACAGATAAAGCTGAGCTTTTAGCTAAGCTAAAACTGGCTGAGTAGCTGGAAACAATGGTTGAGTTATTTTTTTTCCCAGGGTCTGAAGCAGGAAACAGGAAGTGGACTCAGCAGAGGTGGCGTTTTCCCTCAGAGATCAAATGTTATCAGTGTCAGCTGCCTGGCCATCTGCATTCTCACTGTCATCCTGCTGCTCGGGCCATTCACACATATCGGGGTCAGAGGTCACTTCACACTAAACCACAGGATAAAAAACAGTGCAGGAATCATGGATAGGAATTCCCTGCAGCCTGTTATTGACACTTCAAAGGTCCAGGAGAGCAGCACTTGGAAAGTGCCCTTTCAGCACTTCGTAGTCACCCGCCCCTAGTCTGCTTTATGTGTACTGTATGTGTAATGCCTTATTTCATTGGACAACGCAAGGCAACCAATTGAGATTTATGAGTCATGTGGCTGCCTGCACTAACATTCTGCTTTCTTAGCTAAAGGCGAGCTGTAAGTCACCGCTCCTTCACTCCTTCCTCCTCCATCATTCACTCTTGCCTCATAATCCTGCAGCCTTTTCCTGCAGCCCCCTCATTTGCCTCCACCTCTCTTTCCGTCGAGCACTTGAATTGTGTGGGAGGTCTTATGAGTCCCCTGGGTCATTTCTTTTGCCTGGTAACCCCATGAGACATCTGGTTTTCATTTAGTCAAAAAAACCCACACCCATGAACATGATAAATCTCTTTTACTCTTAATAATTGTGTGTAATCTTGTATTTCCACTCGCTTCTCAGTTAGCTGAAACTAACTTATTTTATAGATGTAGAAAATCAAATGTAACCTCACAAAGCTAATGACACATTAAAGCTATGTACTGCTGAGTACTGAAACTCCAAAATAGCTGTTTTGCACATTTGCAACTTTTCTGGAGAAAATAAATTCTCTTTACGACAAAAGCGCAAAGTCACTTCATATGAGGCTATTAACTTTGACAAGGAGGTACATTTTTGTGAAGTGAAATAACACAGGAACTTTCATGTTCAAATCTCTAACCCCCAAAGCTTCCCCTCAATTCAAACCCTAGTTTTAACCCCAGCTTGTGTTTGAACAGACACCTTTTTCATTCCTGCTGAGCTAAAACTCACTTTAGCGCCATTATCCCAGACATGCTGATGAGCACCTCGAGTACACCGACATTAAAAAGGCGTGACATTGCATGATGCTCTGCCTTTTTCTTCAAACATTTAGAGTTAGGAAAGAGTTCTGGGGTTTTCACTGACAGTTGGAGTTTATTTTTGGGCAAGCACAACGGTAGCAGCCAGCAAGCCTGCCTCCCCAACCCACTTCTCACAGCGACGATGATGGTTCGTAAACAAGAGCTTATGCAACCTGAATGCAAAGGGGGGAAAAAAGACAAAAGAAGAAGAAAAGAAGAGATTTTCAAATGAGAAACACAGTTGTGACAGAGAACAAAGCAAAGACGTTTGATTGCTGTTTGCGTGTGTGTATTTCATGACACTTTCCTCCAAAGTGTGTTGAACAGTGCCCCGGGGCTGGAAACACTACGAGAGGACTGACAGGCCCTCGTTGTGCCTCTCTGTGTAAGACCGAGTCTCACCCCAGGGGCCTCCTGTAGATTACAGCTAAGTATACAGAATAGGGGGAAGAAAAAGTGCGTTTGATTTGGGAGAGGATTGTATTTCCCTAAGACAGCTCGGTAAGCCATGCATGCTCTTTCCCCATTTTCACTTTCATGGGATCTGAATACGTGCAAAAGCGATTTCCCGTGTGCCTCGCCGGAGTCCGAGTCCGACTCAGCAGGGAACGTCTTATCTCCCAATTCCCAATAAGCCTTTTCGCCCAAACACACAAACGAACACATATAAAGGTACAGCCCCCCCCACTACAATACCTCTGACAAAACTGCTGCTGTGGGTTCCTGGGAAGAAAAGGCCACGCTGGAAAATTGCTATGGTGATCAATAAGGCAATTTTCTGTCGGGTTAACGGCTGACCCTCGGGTTATTTACTCTGAGGGGGCGGGGCCGGGGGCAAGGATAGGGAGTGGCGGAGCGCGCGCAGGTTGGCAGACATATTGCCTTGCTTACCTAATCTCTCTCTGAACACTTTGATCATGACAAACGGCTTCTGCGATGTCCTCGAACAGACCGGAGATACACCCCCCGCCATGCTTTGACTCAGTGTCCCGTCTATTCCCTCGTAGTGTGCAGCTGAAAGAAATTTCCATTGCCTGTGGCATAGTTTTGTTTATGTATAGATGAAGGAGATCCATGAGAGTTTTGGTTCCTAAATGTATTTGAGGTAATTTAGTCGCCAGCATGTCTTGGAAGAAATGTATCATAAAGGGACATTTCAACACAACGACGGAGGACTCGTCTCACATGATATTGCATCAGAATATATAAGAGTTAATTCTAATTCCTGCATGAACTTGCCTTTGGCATCAAGAGCCACATGTGGGTACTGTTACTGTAGCTTGAGGCTCAGCCTGCCTCAGGGTAAAATGCTAACAGACTTAACCTATAGCTTTTTGGAAGGGATGTAAATGCACCAAAATGGCTTTGCTAACTGGAGTAAAAATTTGAATATCTGCTGGTTTTCTTAGTCATGTATAATAAAAAGAATATTTTTGGATTTTGTTTCCTAAAATTAAAAAAGGATGGAAAATGGATTTGCGCATTCAAACCTATGTGTTTCACTTTGTGTGGTTTTTGATTTAATTTAAGAATTTCCATTTTTCAGATGACCTTTATCAGCAAAGCAGACATATGTAATGTGATGAAAAATGCTGTTACGAGACAGCCGGTGTAGAGACGGTCAGCGAGGGGAATCTTAAAACCACAAACATACTGTGGCCGAAACAGAGGGTTCCTATGGCGAACGTTTTTAATTCTCCAAGGATTAGCTGAAGATTTCAGGGGAACTGAGCGGCCTTACTAATCTATGTGGGGGTTCTGACATTGCAAGGGCCTTCAGCCTCTGTGAGGAAAACCATGCCTTTTTTACTTCCTGCATTTTCCTAATGTGTTGTGGATTATGCTCCCCCCCCACCCCACAATCATCCCTATGGAATAACCAAAATTCCAAGGGAGATGCGAGATTTATGCACGGATCCTATATTACAGAGCCAAAGATTGGATGTGTTGAGTCTTAATTGCTGTAAAAGATGGCAGGTTATCTCTATCATAGAAGTCTGTGGTGAATCATAAAGATATGAATGTACACAAATAGGTCTATCATGCAAATGAGACACAAGTGTGCCCTTTTTATAAGTTCAGACTCCAAATATGATTTATGGTACATTACAGATAATGATGATGTGTTCAAGGTGAAATGGAAACCCGAGATGCTCAGGCTAATGAGCACAATAATTTCTTATATTGGCGTGCGTAGACTTTTTCTCAACGTAAGGAAAGTGCAGCTCACTGACCACATTTCTGCTTCTCAAATGTGGTTTCATGAAACAATACACACATGTACACACACTGCAGTCATGTTTTACTGAATAAGTAGGCCATTCAGATGTAGATAATCATTTAAATGATTATGATCTATAAATGTGTTCGTTGAAAAGTACAATGACTTTAAAATTATCTTAATGCAAACCTTGCCAAATGCAATTTTGAATATACTTCGATTTAATGTCCCACAACGCTTCAACGCCACGGTAATCACAGTAACTGTTCAACCTGCCAAGTGTCAAGAGTCTATTTCCCCTCAGAGCCACCGTTTGGGAGTGCAGATGAAATCGGAGCACCTCACTGAGGCTTCAGGTATGTAATGTGTCACCCCAGGGATGGAGGCAGGGCCATCCGCACAAGGTGTCAAAAAGGGGGGCTTTAGGTAAACTGTCTGCAGAATATACTTTGGATATATCGTTGAGCCGTCCGATTTGATTGCCATGCCCAGGTGACATGTTCTCAGAGCGGAAGCCCATCTTCCTTCCAGTTACAGCAGCAGTGCCGGTGAAGTTGCCTATTTGCTTGTTGAGGCGCACAGTGCATGCTCAGCTGGCTGGGATGACTGGCAGTGTGGATGGGGATGAGGAAGAAGGGGTTTGCATTGATGCAGATGCTCCTTCTGGTGACATGGAGAGAACAGTTAAATTCACTAATAGATTCTGTCAGCATCGGTTTCTCTAAGTTATTGTCGCAAAGGTATCAATTCTTACCGTTGTGGAGTCTGTTGACAAAACCACTGAATAAAAGTCTGGCTCACTGCAAGTCTAAAAACAGTTGGTGAGGATTGAAATTTACAAACCTGCTAAACTGAGGGTGAAGTATGTCTTATTTATATATTTTTTCCCTCAGTTTTTTTTTCCCCTGCCTTTGTTCGTATCTGCATGTACGAGACCAACTGCTTAATTCCCCCTCTAGTTTTTTTTCTTTTCATTTGAGGCCTTGGCCACTAAAAAAACACAATGAGTAATGTCACATTTCCAAGTGTAATTAGGATGTCTGATGCATAGTGATTTATTGTTTCATTCTTAATAATGCCGACCGTCTCTCTTTGGTGTATTTTTACCTAGGCTGTGTTATACCCGAACAAGAGATGCACATCTTTTGGATTTAATTGCACGTGTCTGTCAAAAGGAGTTACAGGACTTTTTAGTGTTTGCTTTTATGTGCGCTTTAGTTGAGCATGTTGCATTTCTCTGTTTTATCTTAATTCCAAATCTGGATTTTGAAAAACCATTGGACCCAGTAGGCGTGTTATCTCAGAATACATTGGGGCTTGTTGTGTTGCTCCCAAAGGCCAAGCATTTTTAGAGAATTGCACAGACAAAACAAAATGAACATAAAGTCAAATATTACTGATACTCTGCACACATTGCCTTACACGTTAACAGTTTGGCAGATGAATCATATAATGTTATAAGCTGTCTTGGACACATTGTTCTAAAATTATACCTTTTAAAATAGGAAACCACATCATCAGCCAATCAAATTTAATCATTAGCCATTTAATGCTCACACTTATGGTGTTCTTTGGTGCCTTTATACCATATTTGTTTGTTGTCTGAATTTTCTAGTTTCCATTTAGGCCTATGATTCTCAAATAACTGTTGAAAAAAAATGTCTATAATTTCTGGAAGTGTACTGCAGTAAAAAGCATTGCCCCCTTTTTTTATTGTAATTTTGGTCCTATAATTTTGTGTCTTTCTATCTAATTCCCTCTTAGTTTCTGTAGTGCACCCGGACCTTAGTACCTATGCTCCAAGAAGAAAATATCAGTTGTATTTGTGTGCCAGAATTACATTCAACCCAATATACAGCATTTATGGCAACTCTGCACAATCTACTATGTTTCCAGGCTGCTTGAACCCTGTGAATTTCTGCATGGGACTTTATTACCACCAATGTTTTTGTGTGTAGTGCATGATGCGTTTGTCTTTAAAGACGGAGAGGTCAAATTGTCACAATGCAAGAAGTCATCTTTCTGGGAGAGAAGTATCAAGAGATGGAGTGATGAAAGGTACTTGAGCGGCTGAAACAACATTTGTGAATCAACACAAGACTTCAACGGTCAGGGGAGGGAAAAGCGGGCAGCGGTACCCAGCCTGTCTTTGTCTTTCACAAAAGATAGCATTGCTTTCTTTGTGCCACTCCAAAGACATCTCTAGCTGGCACGGACGTGCACTTGCTCTGTCCGACACTGAGGCAGAATCACCCAACCCCCTGTTGATGAAAAGTGGAAAGACACACAAAGACGGCCATTGTTTTACCGTCTGCTTTGGGTGGGTTGCCTAACATGGCATATACCTCAAAAACAAGAGTCAGAAGGAGGCCTCCGCACAGCCCTAACACCTAATGGCGTGAATGACAACTTAATTATTATAGCAAGGGATTCTGGGAAACTTTGTGGGAATGGGGAAGGAGAGCTATTCATAGTCTTGACCAGAGCGCCTCTTAAATGGGGAACAGTGTCATTCTTTGTCACAGCTTAAGTCGTACACATTCAGTATTTCAGTTGCCTCTTAGGCATTGTGTTAGCCGTGGAGTTGTTGGTGGTGAATGGGTGGAAGGGGACAGAAAGGGTGGGCATACAGGCTGGTGCAGGGCTGAGAGAGGCATCCCCCCGCGGAGTCCTCCGAGGCCCCGCAGTGACATCACCATTGCTTTTGTTTTCGACCCCTGCTGAGCACCAATTAGCCCGTCGCCGCCCGCTACTGGAGAGCAGGCTTTTGTGCTCCGCAGCCGAGCAGCAGCAGCAACAGACGCCCTGTTTTGCTCATTGGCTCATGGTTCACTCTGCATGTCAGCCAGTCAGGAAACAGGATGCTGTGGTAGTAAGTGATAACACATAAGCTGTCACTTACTTTACACTCAACCGTTCAGTTGCCATCACATCAAGTGACATCTCGTATACAGTTTTTTCACTGCATACGTACCATGCTGCCCTATAAATACTGCAGTACATGTTTGTTTAGGAGACGGTTATACAGATTTAAAGGGGATCAGAGGTATGATTTAGATGTTTAAAGGAGGAATATTACGTTATTCAAAAAGGGGTTGCTTGAAAATACAGTTTTGTACCTGGTGTAATCTTTTTTTTTTTTACTTTTACAGTTTGTATCAGTAAACCCTGTGTTGAAAGCTGTCAGGTTTCATTTTTCAAAGTCTGAACATTTTGGATTCTGCCTGTATTCTGTTTTACTGGTTAGTGTGTTCAGTTTCATGCTTGCATCCTTACTTTTATAAGCAGTAAGGTATATATGCACAAGAGCAAAGACTAGACCGGGTTACATAAGGTGAAGTTTTGCACGCAGAACTTGAAAAACTAGAAAAAGGAGGATTTGCAAGATGGACAGGGCAGGACTTAACTTTTCAGTTTCACCTCTTGACTTTTGACTTAACGGTTTCTTCTGAGTTGCTATGTGGAGACAGATATCCAGCTGTGAGCAAGGAGATTGTAGCTGATTAATGGAGTAATGGAAGTAATGCATGGAGACAAGGGATGGATTTAAAGGTGGACAAATGGTCATAGCTTGCAAACATGAAACCTTTTTGAATGTTATTCTTTGAAGTGCAGCTACAGCACAGCATGTGTTTGCACTGGTAAACGAATAACTTGAAATGTCTCGCCCCTCATCGTGGCTTTCAGTCACATCTGACTTTGGCTAATCTGGGGATTGACGGCGACTCATTCAAATGACACTTACAATGGCGCCTCTCGGCAGGATTATGAGGGATGCGAGAGCGCACAGCTGAATGGGGTCGGCTGGAGACGTTGATCCAGCTCACTTCCTTGAGCCTTTCGACTCCTCCAATCACTGTCCGTCACGGCGTATTGTGGCTCCAGGAAGGACACGTACCTGCCATTTGTCTGGTGATACAGGTTGTCCTCTCCGGCCTTTTTGGAGCCGGTGGACCCTGACATGTGTTTTCCTTTAGTCTCAAGAACAACATTGTGTTTTGCTTCTTTATCTCCTTTTACCTTGTTGCCATTTCCCTGGAATGTGCCTCCTACTGTGGACAAAGAGAAGGCCGTTTGCCTGAGTGACTGTCTCATTCCACAGTGTTGTAATTGGCTTCCCTCTCTCTCTCGGTGCCCTTGATAACTGTGATGAAATTGAGGTTCAGTGGCATTGCGGTGCTTCCACCCTTAGCCATTGTGAATCATTGACGGCATTGAAAGTTGAACTGTTCACCCTGCACAGAGTTCAATAATCAGAGTTGTCATATCTTGCCTGTCATGTCTTCCCTATGGCTGAAACAAAGGCCAAAAGGAACCCAGCCAAGGGATTTTCCACTAATCATACAATTATTTTTGCTCAAAGAGTCTGTAGTTTTTAAAGAACATGAATGGGATTGACTTTGATTTATTTGGATCAGTTAATCTAAGAACAACCAAGCTATCACATGACTGACTATAAATTCTGCTCGTCTCAGCTTTTAGTCAACACTAGCATAGCAGTTAGCACCTGCACAACATCCAGGCTACCTTTCACTTCTTAGCTCCAGGCTAAACTCCTTTCTCTGGGGTGCTCATAAAATTTTAAAGTAATAGTTAGATGTTTGTTTTATATCCTCCTACCAAAGCTGACATGTTTATTTTTTTCCCCTCTCAGTGCCTTGTCAAGCCGCTTTCCTCTTGTACCATTTTCTAGTACTGCATCTGACCATAAAAGACAATAATAGTGTGGAAAAGCCTTCCTGTCATGAATTTTATACCCAAATAAAACCCAGCTATTTTGGAGATAAAAGCAGGAACAAAAAATGTCTCATTGCTGTATTGCCTTGCTGAGTATGTGAGTAAATATAATGCATCCAGGCCTTCCTCCTATTGGTATGATTTCAGCTGTGCAGTTACCTACAGTAAGCCTACTCTATGTAGTATAATACATATGTAGATTACAAGTGTACAGTAAAATAGAAACTGAGTTGACAGCATTGCAGCTGCAGTCGTGTTTTAGATTGCCGTGTTTCTTTTCAGTCTTTTCTTTTACGTGAAGTAGTTTGAATTGCCTTGTTGTTGAAGGGTGAAGTATAAATAAACTCGCCTTGAATTTAAAAAACTTACTGGGGAAAAAAAAGATGCCATCACATGGAAACAGCATCCGGAAATCACTCCACGAAGGACGGCTGGATTGCAATTGTCGATTAAATAAACTCTATGGAAAAATTCCCTAGCACTATTTTCTTGCCCATGTCAACTTTTGCTTGAAAATATCAGTAAAAATAAAGTTAGGAGAACAATAGAAACAATCATTACACACTCATTTTTAGGGTTTTAATTTAGAAAACATGATCAAAGACATTAGGTACCGTTAATAACGGGAACTTGTCTTGGTAACATCTGTGGACTGTTGTCGGGCCATTATACTTGCTGATCGTAGTGGTTTGATACGTTATGCCCCTTCACCGTTGCAGTGACACCTCTGTTCTACATCCCGCCTCTCCTTACACTTGTCATTTTCACTTAAATGCACCCACATGCTGATGTGCTGCTGAGTGACATACTGTAGGGTCTTGTCGATGGTGGTCTCCAGCGTGGATGCTGGCTGCTCCCTCACTGAAGCAAAGTGGACTGCTGATTGACATCTTATTATAGGGACTTGCCTGTCAGGGAATTGAGAAGGTGATTATATGACAGGAGTCCCTGCACTGCTGCAGGATTACTTTATTATATGTAAAGCATTAGCACTCCATCTGACATCCTTTAAGTGTAAGGACAACACTACTCGGCAATACACACCGGAGCGGTCTTTAGCATTTAATACCACAACATTCATCAACATTAATTCTTCTTTAATGAGTACTCCACAGATTTACCATTCCACTGTTATTCCATTGTTAGTAGTGGCGGATGTAACCTCACTCAAGTGACATCACTTGCCTCATGTAGGCTTCATACATCCTTTTCACATACGCCGTAGTATTCCCCCAAGACCTGTAAGCAGTTCCCCTATAATACCACTTGTTATGTAATATTATTCACTGTGACAGTCTGCTAAGCTAAAATTCACTTTTTGAGGAGAGAGGATACTCCTGCAGCTGTTAGTCCATCGGTGGTACTCCCTGGTCACCCGGCTTATTCTGCACTATGTGATAACAGTCGTGTTTTCTGGTTTAACTGCTGTGCCACAGCTCCCTCTCTTACAGCTGTGTAATTTAGCTGCTTTTTTTATACTTTCCTAGCACATCTCATACACCCCAACTCTAGTCCCTAATTAGGAATCGGATGTTTTCCTCCAGGGCGTAAATGTGTATGTTTGGCTGTGCGAGTGGGTGTGTGAGTGCGCGTGAATGTATGCATTAGTGCTACTGAGAAAGCAGTGGAAGAGCTTGTTTTCTCTGTGCTACTGAACCACACATGGAAGCTGTCTGCTTTCAATAGCACCTGCCACACAATCTCCAATCCCCAGTGTTTTTTTTGCTTATAATTCTAATAGTGTGTAGATGGTTCCAGTTAAAAATACAGCTTTAATGTTAAGCCACAGAAGGTAAAGTGTGTCTGTGAGGGAGTGGGGTGAATACCACATTCCGCCATTTATTATGACTCCATAGCATATAAGCATACATTTTAATGGATTCGTCCTAAAAGCATCCCATGTCTGCATTTCAATGGGAGAAATGTAATACTTTATTATTATCGGCCATAATCTGATTATCATGTTCATGCTAACGTAATCGTTGACATGCTGAGAGAAACAGGCCAATGCAATTGCAATGTTCTTGCTGTTGATATATTTGGTGCTCGGCCATCACTGTCATGTTGCTGCAGAGTATTTCTCACCGATCATTTGATGATAAATCTCTTACATTTTTAAATTGTGTCTTCAGCCTTTGGAACTATTGCTTTGCTATTGAGTCATTAATCAATCAGTCCATTGACAGGAACAGTTTTGATAATACATTGCATTTTTTGGGGGATAAGTGCCAGAAATTCCTTAGTTAAAGCTTCTTATATATACAACGATTTGCAGGTTGTCTTTGTTTTCTATGCCACAGTGAATATCTTGGGTTTTTATACTGTTGGTTGTACAAAACAAATCGTCACTTTTCACTATATTTGGAGATTTTATTGACCAGAATGAACCAATTAATAGTGAAAATCATCTGCAGATTATTTACTAATGAAAAATATGTTTATTTGCAGCCCTAGTGATTTCATCCTCCAAACAAATGCAGTACTTTCAGTGCACAGACGATTTTCCCATGAAATGTGTACAGGTTTTTAGAGCTATGAAAGCCTCCCCTTGGCCCAGGCCAGTACTCACTCTTGCATGTAGTACTCACTTTCACCCCACCCTCACCCACACCCACAAACATGCTGGCCTGTCATTCCATTAGCCCAATTAACTGCGGCCTGCAGCTTCTGTGGTATTGTGTCCGCGAGATGGCTCTATCAGTCTTGCTTGGCCATAGCTCCACACACAAAGCATGACAAATGAGAGAGGCCGCTCCCTCATTACCTGAGCTGTAATCACTGTGACGGCTGATAAGATAAGTGTCACAATGCTTGCTCAGTTATTGACGGCTTTAGCAGTCCAGATCAACTGTCTGTGCTTATCTGTACAGGTGTATTGAAGCGCCACAAATTTGCAAATGCGATTGATTGCCGCACTTGTGACCTTTTTTTTGATGAATTTGCATCTACTGTATGACGCAAACTGGACTTGTTGGTTAAGAGGTGGCCTTGGAAAAATTTGCTCACGATAAATGAGACACAGATGCAAATAAATAGAAATGGGAGCTCACACTCATTCAAATATACATAAATGCTCCATGCACCTGTGGTCATCTATTAAGTTTGTCTCGCAGTAGCTGGCAGGCAGCGTGCTCTGCATTGTGAAAGTAACGTTTGAGTTAATGGTGTAAATTCATAGTGAGAGGTCGGTCCTCCCCTCCCAGCCCAGTTCCCAAGGGGAGCCTCAGGGTAGAGTGAGATAAGAGCACCACTGAGGAAGCTGTTTTGGGCTTGGCTCACTTCTGTTGTCCCCTGTGCTCCCCCCGCAGGTCTGTTTGAGCAGCCACAGTTAGCTGAACGAAGCCTAGCATGATGAGGCAGAAAGAGAACATCGAAGAATAGACTTGGCACAAGTCTGAATGGAGCCAGCTATGAGTCAATTTTCTGTAGTGTTACCTAAGTACCCATAAGATAACAGGGTATCTGACGAAGCATTGTTGCACAATACTTCAAATCTGTGGTGCAATGATTTGCCATTCACTTTGATTTCACTGTAAGGCAGTGGCTGCAACACCATTAAACTGTATACTGCACAAAAAACTCGATGTTTGGCTTTAAAACTGACCACTTATGAGTTGGAAGTTTCCTTGGTTTTTGTACAACAGTCATGTCATAATAATGTGCTGCGTCTAAGGCTCTGTGTTGGCGATCACAGTACAGCGTGTACTTTTTGTGTCCATATGAGTGAAAGTATCTTTGTTTGCTCACACCCATAGGTATTGAGCTGTGTTGTTTGGAGGCTTGCCCCGTTACAATGATTTGTCATGCAGACAGATGTGGTCGACAGATCACATTGCGTAATTTGGCCCAGATGTAGGTGGAGACCTTGCAGCCAAACGCTGAGCTGGAAGCTGTTACTCCCCTGAAACCCCACCTTTGTTGTTGTTTTCCTTTGACTTCGGCTCCTGGGCTTCCCATAAAAATAAATAAATTTAAAAAAGGAATCTGAGTCCCTATGGTTTGCGAGTTGGATGGTTTGAGATCTGTCTAAACCTTGGAGTCTTGTCTGGAGAGGTGCTCAGAACAGCATGCATTCTGTTTGGCAGTTTCATTTCCTTCAGGTCATACATACCCTGTTTTGAGTTTTGCAAAAGCCTGTCTGGGCTTGTTTGGATATTTTCCATTCCCCTCCATCCCCTTCCCTCTGATGATGATGCATGGTGCTTGTCAGAAAACTTTGCAACACAGAGCGTGGAAAATAGAAAAAGATAGCCTAAAAGATGACCATGGGTTCAAGATGTGCAGGACATTTTTTTAATCTTTCAGCAAAGGAAGAACAGTCCAGACTTTGACATTTTCGTTATCTTCGGACTCTCTCTTTGTCCCCCTTTCAGTGCTTTTAAAAGTTACCCCCCCCCCTCTCTCGTGAGGCTAAATGTGTATGACGGGAGCAAAACGCGATGGAGCGTGATGTGTGGCAACTGAGTCACCTATTCTATTCATTTATATTGTCCGTTCATGTACTCGTGCTCGCTAAAATGATGCATAATCAATTCGAATTGCACATTATCTACCACATCTAATTTATGTCATTACTTGACAAAGGAATTGTGCAGTTCAACTGATTCAGGTCACTGTTCATATGTTTGAACTTTAACCTTTGTCTCCACTCTGTATAATTGAACAAGACCCTGGACAGGACTTCTTTTAGTTTATTGCTATAATATATCTCTTTCCTTTGTGAATATTTAACAGAAAAATGCTTAGGAAGGAAAGTGATTAGCATTTTTGCATTGATATGAAATTCCTTTGAAACTTTTGCCTTTCTACTTGTTATATTTCCAAGGTACGATCCTCCGCTGGCATAACTTGCCTTTTGTCTGCTCTTTTCGCTAAAGGCTTATAGTAAATGGATTTGTGATTTGTATACTCGCCACACACATGGCTGGTCAGCAGCACTTTTAATCTGTCACAGAAGTGTTTCTCAATCTCAGCGTTACCAGAATCGTGCCGTATTTAACATACTTGCCATACTATCAGTAGCGTACAGAAGTATAAAGCGGGTCTGAGAGATGGATGCAAAAACAGAGATGGTAAGAAATTCATAGAGACAGAGAGAGTGATTCATAGAGCAGAAAAGAACAAAGGAGCAAACAACATCCTGAATGATAAAGGCCAGTCTAGAAGATGAAGAACCTGCCGACCGCTTTGAAACAAACTGGAGCTGGAGACACACTCCAGTGACCACAGCAGCACGTTTTTAATCATCTTTTTCAGCCATATGTCTGTAATGACCCTAGAAGTGTTGGCTATCGATGAATAGCGGCTGCAGCTGACACACACATTACCTACCATATATCTTTACTTCACATCCCAGTGTCACAAACCTGGATATACTGTCCAATAACATACGCTCATTGGTTTATGTCAAAGGCAGCAGGTTCAAATTACTGCCGCATAGCTACAAATTTGCTTCCTGTGGGAAAATCTGAGGCCACACGGAGCAACCTCTCCTGAGGTAATCATTATCATTTCTGTCAGGCACTTGTTAGGACGACCTCATAGCTTGAGCTGTCTGTGTCCTTGAGGCATCCACCAAGCTGCCTGTCAACCTTTAGAGACAGATGAGATAACACGGCAAAGCAGCTATTAGCCTGTCGCAGCCTAGCTAACCTGTGAGCGTCGGACTAGCAAATTGGTCAGTGGTCATTCAGGGCCAAACGCGGCTTCTGGCATGGCACATTACACCAGATGCAAGGGAAACTGTGTGGCGGAGACCTCACATTAGCCATTCCTTATTCCTTATTTGCAAACAAATAATTTATTTACCACACAACGTGGTTTCCAAAAACTCAAATTAATTCACTCTGCTGCACGCCAGGACCTTGTTTTGACTGGGATCTTGTCTGGATTAGACATTTGACTGGTGCAATAAGGTCAACAGAGTCTTGTCTTTGGCACACTCTTCCAAACAAACCAAAACACCAACTCATTCCTTACTCTGTTTGATACATGCAGGTCTTACATGCTGGAAGGCTCTGCTTACAGACACAATAGTACAGGCACATGTATAATCCAGTACAACAGCCTTGCAGTAAATATCTTATATCAATGCCTTTATCAAGTGAGGGACTCTTGTAGCCTGGGGGTACCAAACATTCAAACTTGTAAACTTTCTATAATACTAGCAGCACAGTATCAGGCTGTGCGGAACAGGAGGTAGAATGGAGAGGAATCGGTCATGTTTTTAGTGTGATTAGCACACAAATGGTTAATCTTTTCCCTCGAGGGACACGAGGCAGACCTCTGACCCTTCCACCCCTTGACCTCAGCGGCCACCCTTTGTTATGATCCAAAACTCACCAGACTGGTGGTCTGTGCATGTATCTTTCTATCAGAGGTGTAGAGACGGAGTGTGTCTGTCTTAAAGATTGGAATCTAGATTTGTATACATTTGAATGAGTATGTGGGCATATTTTACTGCCTCTGACTGTGCATCAGTATTTCAGTCCATCTGTAACTCTGTGTGTGTTCTGCTCCACGTCTCTCCGTTCCACTTCTCTTCCTCTGCCTTTCCTCTGTTTCCCGGAGGGGGGGGGGGTAAGTCTATCTTCAGCACAGAGAGAGTGCCTGTCTTCCTTTGACATATAATAACACGAGAGAACGGTTGTCATCACAAATAATGAATTAAAATCAGACCCACTAGTGACATCTTAAAGCAGTGGTTCCTAAACTTTTTTTTGCAGCACACCCCTTTGGAGACAAAATTATTTCATATTTTAAAGTGGTCGGTAGTAAAATTAGCGCCATCTGCTGGACGTAACTTGACAGTAGAAACAGTGTTCACAGACGCCGGGGCCCCCCAGTTTGAAAACATTTTTTTGGGGGAAATGCACTTCTTTGCTTTCTGGGGGAGAGCTCGATACCACCCTCATCTCTGTATGGTAAATGTAACGCTGTCGTGAGCAGCCCGTTAGCTTAGCTTAGCATGAAGACTCTAAACAAGGGGAAACTGCTAGCCTCGCAGTCAGCAGTGACCCGGCGGAGACCGCAGGAAGTTACTGCTCATGGCCGAGAAATAGCACATAACCCTCGGCAAAAAGGTGAATTGCTGTTTTTAAACTTTGGTGTTTGTCTGGATTTAATAAACAAGCTATAACTTGATTGAGATAGAGAGTTTGGCGAATTTTTGTTATTGTAGGACAGAGAAAGGCTAGCTGTTTACCCTTGTTGCCAATCTGTGTGCTAACCTAAGCTAACCAGCTGCTGGCTGTAGCATTACATTTAATGTTCTGATCTTCTCATCTAACTCTACACAAGAAAGTGTACTTCCCAAAATGCTGAACTGTTCCTTTGAATCACTGTTACCAAATGCAGTAATGTTGCCGCTAAGCAGCACTTAGTAAGACCCACTGTGGAATGATTACATCCCCCACAAAGCATTACTCAAAATGAGAGGTCCAACAAATATGCAAAAACCTAAATCAGAGTCTTGTGTTATGAAAACCTCCTTTTTTCCACAAGCAGTTTGTTTTGAATTGTAGAAAAATCTGAATGGGGTGGAAAAAGCTTCTTAACGTAATGAAAAAGCCTTGTGATATCAACATGTGATGAAGCTTACCCTTCCAGCAAACATAGAATGAGACATTCAGTAATTCGTGCGTGTGCGTCAGGCCCGCTGGTCATCTGTTCACCACGGTATCTGAGACCAGCATGCTGAAACTGGTCATGTGACTCCCAGCGATGAGTCAGAGATGTCAGCGGGAGTCCTGCTGCATGTCTGACCAGCCTCAGTTCGACCCCGCTGTGCCAAGTCTCTGCCGCTCTCTGTTGCTGTTCACCCATTAGCTCGAGCGGAGCGGCGGACCTCCCTCTTATCCAGCAGCATTAGTAGCCTAATGGAGGTCATGGTTGGGGGTAATTCTGTGTGCGTGGTGGCAGATTGTTTGTGTATGGCGGGAGCATATGGGTAGGAAAAGTCTCGTTTGTGTGTGTACGCTCTAGCTAATGTACACAGAAGTTTTGGGGATCATTGCCTGGAATGATTAGGAAACGAGGTGGTTACATATTGCAGTAGGGAGCCCGTTTATCACGCAGCTCTCACATTATTTTTTCCAGATTTATGGTGGTTATTATTATTGTTTTTATTATGATAAGATGTAGTTTACAGCCCGACTGATACTGGACTTTCCAGGCTGATATACCGATATTCATTTAAAAAAACAAACACATAACATAAATAAAGTTTTCTTAGTTTCTTTAATTTGTTGTTGAAAGATTGTGATCAATACTGTAGAGTTAAAAAATAAACTTGTCCTTGCCCTCTAGTGATCAAACTATGCAATGGCTATACTGTTTTGAAATTACCTCATGAAACATCATTTGCATTTCGCTAATGCAGTGTTTTGTTGTTTATCAGCAGACTACTGTACATTGTTATAGATATATTTAGATATATACTGGCTCAGCTGATTTGATCTAGCTCTAGTAATAATGGTTATAGGAGTAATTCTAGCAGATTCTTTGACAACTGAAAGTTGATATTTTATATAGTAAAATATTAACTAGTGTTGCAGTTGACTCTTGAGGTTGTAACGAAGCATTTAGCTTAAGACTGAAATCAGACTCAAAATGGCCTCTTTCAATTTTTTTTTTTTATCTATATGCTAGTAGGTCAATTGTATATATATTGTGTGTGTGTGTGTGTGTTTGTGTGTGTGTGTGTGTGTGTGTGTGTGTGTGTGTGTGTGTGTATATATATAAAATACATAGTGTTGTTGTATCATGATGTTCAGGGTTTTGTCTGATAATAATATGTAACTTGTGAAGCTTAATTAAATATTGTAATGGTGATTTTCAACTACTGATTTCGCCCAGCTCTAATGGATAGTACACTTGTGTGACGACGTAGTGCCGCACAGGAAGTGATGTGGTTTTTGTTTCTAATGAGCACAAATGATAAAAAAGTTGTTACCATGTCTTCATATGTTTTCCGATATTCCCTGAGCTTCTATCACCAAACACACACTTGTTTATTGTCTAATGTCATCGTGCAGTAAGTGCAACAGGCTGTAGTTGTAGTTGTCCTTTCCAGGGTGTTGCTGTTGTGCCGATTATCACATACAGCTGTTAAATTCAAATCTCAGTGTGCTTGAGACCATTCAAAAATGAATAAATACACAACAGAAAGACGTCTAATTTAAAATGTGAAAGAACTCCTGTGTAGACATCCAAGTTGGCTAGAAGAAGTAAAGAGCCAGGTCGATATCTGGAGGAAGGCTGCTAGTACATTCGCTGGCTGTTAATACATCAGTGGTACTTACAGTCCCGGCAGAACTTTGCTTGAGTGAGGTATTGAATCTTAAGATGCTCAACTGTGGGGGGGGGGACCTTCCACTCGGCAATCTGCAGGTGTAGTGGGCCATTAGTGCATCGCTCAAGGACGTATGAGAAAAAAAAAAAGCACACGAAAATATGTAAACTTTTGATTTCAGTCAATTTCTGTCAGTCTGAGTGGAAATACTATCACACACTTTTGCAACTGTGGGAAGTGTCTCTGCTTTTAAAGCACCCTTCTGGCAGAGGATAGATATAGCTTTCCACTCTGCCACTCACTCTGTCACACGGCTGCCATTTCCTCCTCAGGGTCTCGTCTCCTGAGAGCTGGCCTGTCAGCCGGAGACGATGTGGAGGTGGAGGGTTAGAGGTGTCAGATTTGACTGGGATATGAAGGAGATAGGGAGGGGGGGTGCACTCTGAGGTTATTATCTGAAATGAGGATGATTACTCTGCCGTGGCACGCACACAAAGGTTTTTTCTTTCCTTTTTTTTTTTAAGGCACCCTCAGAGAAGTTATTATCTTTTGGCAGCTCTGAATTAACAGTTTTTGTTAATGGAAGTGAGTTGGCCTTATGCAGTCAGCCGAGCATGCTATGGAAGTGTTTACCTTTTTAACCTCTGCCAGCTCTGAGTCCAAGTGATGAACCGTGAAGTTGTACAGCAGAACCTCCACAAAGCATTGTTGTTGTTGTACTCGCACAGCATATTGACTCTCTGGGACGCGGAGGCCACTTTTGCACAACTTGAGTCTTCTACAGCTCAAACGTACATTCACACATTGTCTCCGCCCTCCCCCTCCCCACCATAAACAATCATGACTCTGGCAGGCTATTTAGCTGATGGATATTGTATTGATTTTATGGCCTCTTACTCCATCTGCAAGGAGCTGACATGGTTGGTTGCCTGCGTTTGGAGGGAGTTAGCTAAGGTGGATGGATTGACTCGCGTATCGCTAACTCTCTCTCCTTGTCTGTGGGTGGATGTTTTATGGCCACAGGAGGACGGGATGTTGAGGTTAGAAAGGAAAGAACTTGGCACAGAAATCTGGGCTACAACGGTCGTGAAGTTTGATCTCTCAGTGGGGAGTGACGAGCAGAAGCTGGAAAATAAATTGGAAACAAATCACTCATCTCATTTGCTTGTTTTCTACATGTCTGACTTTTGACAAAATCTCTGAATATTCACATGGAGTTGAGATTAGACAAGATGAAACTTTAATGGCCCCCTTTGGCAATTTGAGTAACACTTATTTATGCATGCAAGTCTGTATACTTTCTGTATACCAGCGCCTTGTGTTTTTCTGTCATCAATTTAAAATGGTGCTTTCATGGTAACATTTTAAAACTTTAATGGCTGTGGATTCGCTTGTTTCAGGGTTTAGCTTGTGTAAGATGGCCAGCTCCACCACACCCGGCCGCCCCTCATGAAATATAGTAGGGGAAAAAAGAAGCAGCGGCAGATGACATTATGTATAACATTATTATGTTGACTGTGTTTGTTGGCTTGCAAAACAAAAGCTGTATTGTTTTTTAACTGATCCCTTTTCAAAATTGCTCCACTTTTGAACTTTGTGGACTCTTTTGGCTCAGAAGTCAAGCTATTTCTTTTTGCTTCTGTTGTTGTTTTCAGCCTGACTTTGCAAAACAAATAAAAATAAAATAAAATCGTCCCTCATAGGCGCTTTGTGAAAATACTCAGGTGCTGGCTAAGGCCTCTGCTGTAATATTGGGCACTGACTATGCATTTGTCTGAATTCCATTGTGTCTCCTTAGTGTAGGTTATTGATGGAGGCTGGGTAAGTAGCTTCAGTCTGCCAGTGAAATGGCCTTAGCTTTTGTTTTCTCATCTCACACAAACTCTTAATGGCCTTATTGGATCAATTAGAGCCCCTTCTATAAAGGTGCTCAGTAACTCATGATTTAGCCAGCCTTCATTAGCTTATTGTGGTTGTTAATAGGCTTAGTCTGTGAGTGTGTGTGCTTGATGGCATTAAGTGTGACATTTCTTATCTTCTCTGCTACTTCTCTTATTGGCTTTCTGGGTTTGCGCAATCGACTCACACTTAAAAGTTGAGAACAGTGTGAAATATTCCCCTCGAAAGGACTGTAATGGAAAAATGAAAATCAGGTTTATCAGTTTGTAATGATTTCTACATGTTGGGCCACTTTGCTGTAGCTGTTGTCATATGAAAATATATCTTCATAATTCCAACACACGCAGAGTACATATTCTGGTGTTACAGGTGTGTATCTGTTCATCAGATAAACATAAAGGTCCTCTGTGAATGTGGCTGTAGTTTGTGTCTTAACAGAGTCGCACACCTACTGTGAAGAGCATCATGCCAACTGCTCTTGAGGGCTCAGATGTTGTACACAGCACACGTCTAACCACAAACATACAAGAAAGTAGCTGGGCCGCACAAACGCATACGTGCAGCATGTTGCACATGCTCGTACACTTGGAAAAGAAACAGAGCGTGAAGCAATCTCCTCTGTGCCCTTGCATGCAGAATGGGTTTTGCTGTTTTGAACCTTTTTCCACGTGATGCCCTCCTCCTTTTCTAACCTTTCTTTACTCTTGTCTGCGAGTGAGCTTTAAAGGTGCTGCTAAGGGAGTTTTTTTTGTTTTTGGACAGAGCCAGGCTAGCCGTTACCCCCTGTTTCCAGTCTTTTTGCTAAGCTAAGCCATCCGGCTGCTGGCCAATGCTTCAGATGTACTGTACAGATATGAGAGTGGTTTCTGTCTTCTCCCTCCAACTCTCGGCGATGGAGCGAATAAGCATATTTCCCAAAATGTGAAACTGTTCCTTTAAACCGCCGCTGTTATTGTTACATTCATTTTTGTTTTCTCTGTTGACTAAGGTTTGCTGCAAAGATCGTTCTGTGTGCTCACACCGAACACTGCTGGCTGATGTCTCTTGCTGGTTGCTTTGTACTAATGCAAGTTAGAATAATAAAATGTGACATGCGTGATCAGATAAACACATCTACATTTCCATTTACTTTAGTCAGGGACGAGCGTGTGTTGTCAATATTTAGAAACAACAGCCTCAACAGCCATCAAATGACTTTGAGCTTCCTGTTTACATGGCGGCAATAGTGATCAACAACGACAAATGGTGAATCATAACAGTCAGGGAAATTGCCGACCTCCATTTCTATTCCATTATCAATAAGGCGGAACTGATATTTCCTTTCTATCTTTACACAACGTGTTACAGTGAGGAGAAAATGAAATCCCTATCTGAAACTAGTCTGTTCGTCTCCGCTGATTTGCATTCATTTTCTTTCCCTTTCACCTCAACATTTACTTAATGAAAACCTTGATTTTATCTTCAACCCATCAGGTTCTAACATCCCGCTGTTCACCACTGCTGCGGCAGAGGTTTCCCTCATTGCCAGTTCTCACTGAGAACGCACCGAAATGGCTGCTGGGTGCTTTTTGTTGCGTGTGAATCGTTTGATGTGAGCACACAGTTTGAAATGATGTACAGAAAGTACTCTGCCTGCTTTTATACATAAAATAGCGGAATTGAAGTGCCTTTGTTGAAAATGGTGGTCTAATGAAAGACATTAACCAACTTGGACACCTTGATGAGGTTTTTCCTTCAACTTCAGAAGTACAGTGCTCGGTAGCAGTAACTGTCACGTCTTGAAGCTGTGTTTATCTCATCTTTCTACACTAAAAGCGTTAGCTGGAATTTGCCAGATCTTAGATGACAGGCCTATTATCAGCCTCAACCCTCTCTGCTCCTGCTGGGAAGACAACCTGGATATTGTGGGAGGCGTATTTGGACAGCCCTCCGCAGTCTAGTTTATGCATCAGTAAGAAACCACACAAGCTGCCCAGCTCCTTGTGTCAATCACATCTGCACTCGCCGACTGGCTTTTGTGTGAATCTTTTATAGTGAAGCCGGCGTCAAAGATTCACCAACATAAGTGCTGCCGTGGCCTTTACAGTCCGTGACATGATAAAGCCTTTGCGACAGGCATGACGCCTTTTACACAAGACCCTTTACTAGACACAGCCTCTTTCAATGAAATTGGCTTGCGTGTGTCCCCTTTTTGTCAATACGTCAGCTGTTCAGTCAAGCCAAACTGAGGCCAGAGGGCAGAGGCATGAGTCAGTGCAACAACAGGAAGCGAGAAGATGCTTATTTCATTGGAATCGGGCAAATAATGTATTGTTTTATCTGCTGTAGAGGCTCAGTGTTTCTGTGTCTTTGAGAGGGTTTTAAAGGCTGGTGTGTTGGTGCGCACACTGCGTATTAGTAGGCCAAATGAGATTAAACCAATTCAGAAAGAGCTCATTTATTGTGTGTAAACTCCCACCCGCCGCCCTCGCGCCCCATTGCAGTGCAGGCTTTTCATATCCATTTCGAGGATAAAAAAAAAAAAAAAGCAGCTTGAGAATTAACACTTTTTGAGTTGTTGCATATACATTTACTGAGATCTCTTCATTTTTTTTTGTTGCTTTTTTTTAAAGATAAGTGTTAGTTGTGGATTCCACAAAGGGTTTACAGAAGCTCCGGCATATTTTGGATCTTAATTGTTATCAACTTCCTTTTTGTTAGTAAAAGTAATTAAACAAAAGTACACATTATCGCTCTGCAAGCCAACCGCAGCAGGATTAGATGACGATGTCAAAGCATTAGATGAGTTTCCTGCATTTGTGGTTATTCTCGTTCCTCTGTGTTTATTCCCGTTCCGCCTTCTACTCCCTGTTTTACTCTTCAAATGTTGGCAATTTGTCCACGCCTGCTTTTGCGATTCAGGAAGCTTCCCACTCTGCTTGACTCCAGCCAAATTAGTCTTAGATGGAGAAACAGAGAATAAAATAGAGAGAAAGAGAGAGGGAGAGTTGTTTAGAGGGACAACCAAAGACAAACAGTTTTAGGGCGTTTACAGTTTGTTAGATTGTCAGGGGCTCTCATGGCTCAGGCAGGAGTTTTGTGATGCAGAAGTTAAAGTCCGGCCCTCTGCAAAAGGCACCAGCGCTCTGACATTTCGATTAACAAGGGATAGCAGCGGAGTAGAAGGGATGAGGGCGCTCATGCATGCTCATCCCTCATCAGGCCCGTCTTCAGGCCCTGAAATCCAGCACAAACAAACATCCAGCGCGAGCCAAAGACAGAGAGGCAGCCAAGCTTAATTTAGTTCCCGTGTTTGTGTTTCATTTGTACACATGCATGCTTTGCGTGTTTTTGTTTGGCGTCCGTGTCTTCCATGCCTTCTCTTAATGTTCGGGGGCTGCTCATATCCAATTACACCCACTTGCATCGCTTTGAGTAAGCGGCACATTAATGGCACTGCGTGCGAATCAGTGCAGGCTTTCAGAGCAGAGAAACCTAGCAATGCATTGAAATGCATCCTGCCATGGTTCGTTGGTTATTTACTTGTGATCTGAGCCTATGTTGACTTTACAAACAGCCCCGGTTGGCCCATGTATTTACTTGACGCTCTTCTGGACTGTATATTCCATGAACGCAAACAGCTCCAATATGGGTCAAATGAAGACGGTGCTGAGAGCAAAGGAGAGAGAGAGTGCGCCTCCGCGTGTTTGAAAGGAAAAGCCAAAAACAGACGCCGAAATACAAAACTAAAGCAAATCGGTGTCAATGATATGTTGTGTAATTGTGTTAGGAGTTCTATATAACAGCGAAGAGGGGTGTAAGCAGTTACAGCTATGAATTAAATTTGTAAAATAATGAAGCAAAATGTGGGTTTAAAAAAAAAAAAACTCCCCAGAAAACGAGCAGAGCAGGAGAAAGGAAGCGTGCGTTTTTATATCTCGTCGACTGGTTTAATCAAGATAGTGCTTCCATACTAATCCATGTCAATATGATTTCACACCACCATAACTCTCATGGCAGCCAATGACAAAACAAAACACCTCAGGCTGAATAATCAATGATATGGTAATTAATGCTATGTCTGCTGTGCCCCTCTGATGTTTTTTTATGTACGCCTGTGTATAAATTTGACCCGTGATATATCTACTGCTTCCTGAGATGATGCAGTTCAAGCCACTCGGTCTCACTGCAACAGCACTGCATCTCTGCAGAAATGAAAATGTGCAATTTTGGATTCAAGTGCTACTTGCTTTTGAGTGTGAATAAAAATTGCTAACCTGTGCTCTTTTTTCTCTCTCTCTCTCTGTTTTTCCCCGTTTGCTGCTGCGGTGATTGCTGCCTCTGTGACGTCTTTTTCAACAGGTAATGTGATTTTATTTAAATTTTTCTTCCTCTCCCTCTCTTGCTCTCACTGTCAGCCTTATCCGTGTTATCCTGCGAGGTTCTGGCCTGCAAGAAACGGTGTCAAAGACGTTATTTAATAGATATGACCTCAGTGGGGCTCAGAAAATACATATTATTCCACATAATCTCCTGCTCTCAAGATGCAAGCAGAAAAGCGAGTGTGGAGACGATGCATGTTATACTTTTTCTTTTTTTTTGTAATGGTGTCTGGGGCATTATGGGGTTGAAACCACAACAACAATGTGGCCCAGTGACCCTCGAGTGGCATAAGCTTGGCTGCATTATTGAGACATTATATTTTTGGAGTTGCCTGTCTGAAAGCAAAAAAAAAAAAGAGGGAAAAAATCCAAAACAACAACAACAACAACATCATCTGAGTCCAGCACAATCCAGCGGTTGCTATGAGTTGAAGAGGGTTAGATCTGCCTGATCTGTGTGCTGCTCAGCGAGGAAGAATAACCTCGCTTTAATCCCTTGGAGGCCCATCTGGTGTGTGTATCTGTGTGTGTGTGTGTGTGTGTGTGTGTGTGTGTGTGTGTACGTACATGTACGAGGCTGCCACACTGCCCTCATTCACAACTGTCCATATTTCAAATCCTTTGCTGGCCCTTTGCACCAGCTTGCCCTGCTGCCCAGCTGTAGTGTCGTTGTTTGATGTTTTCCTCCCTCCCTCTCGGCGTCACCCCTCCTCCACTGACTTTTTATAATCCACCCATTTCATTGTCTTAAGCCATTGTAAGACGCCCTCCTCCTTTTTACACTTGTTTCTTTGGACCCTGTTTCCCTCTTCGTCCTCACGTTCCACTTCCCCCCCCCCTTTTTTTTTTTTTTAAACCCTCTCACTGCTGCTGTTGCCCAGCCTGTCCTCCTCACATCGACATCCATCGTTGGATGATAAATAATTGAAAAGATTGTTCAGTATTTTTAATCTGTCCGTCAGGTGGTGTTCGAGGGCTGTGGGATGTAGCTGTGTTAAAGGGTGTGACATGATGGCACATAACATCAGGGGTAGTGGCAGATAATATGCCACCACCAAGCAGCTGCCTTTCTGTGTGTGTGTGTGTGTGTGTGTGTGTGTGTGTGTGTGTGTGTGTGTGTGTGTGTGTGTGTGTGTGTGTGTGTGGACAC
>JAVQJD010038249.1:0-103021 GCA_036023655.1 Nannoperca australis | reverse complement strand
GTGTGTGTGTGTGTGTGTGTGTGTGTGTGTGTGTGTGTGTGTGTGTGTGTGTGTGTGTGTGTGTGTGTGTGTGTGTGTGTGTGTGTGTGTGTGAAAGAGAGAGAGCGCTGCAGCCCTGCTTGGCAGAGATAAGACCACTGCCTACACAGAAGCCGGTTTCTTGGGAATTAGAAAGCTGTCCCCCAAGTCCACTGGTGACACACCACACAACACCATCCGTCACCCAGCTACAACGGGCTCGCTCGACCTCCCAACTGTCCAACAAGATGTTCGAGTGTCAGCTCAAACTGCTTCTGTTGAGATACTGTCAACAGAGCGGGCACGCTGCGGGTGTGTCTGTCCACGCATGTGCATATGCAGTTATATGGCACAACCACAGACGTGCTGCAATGTCCTGTAGGTCTGTGTGTATGTCTGTGCTGCTGTATGACAGTGAGCGGCGGGCCTGTAATTCCTGGCCTCCTCCTTTCATCTTGATAACCTCTTATCAGAGCAGAGCAGCCCGCTCACTCAGCGGCAGCAGCCACATCCCTGCCCAGCTGTCCACGCTGCCACAGAGATCTCATTATACTGGTATTACTCTCATGATATCACTCTCATTCACGCGGAGTGCAGTGTTGCTCACACATTCAGTTGTGATATTATTGTCCCTGAAAGGAAACCAACTTTTCCATACATTTCCACTTATCCTGTCAGCTGGAGCCTACCCATACATACTCATACACACAGGCAATTTAGAGTTTTTAATTGACTTTACCTGCAAACTTGGAACTCCTTCTTACTGAGACAACAGGGCCAGCAATGGGCCAATATCCATATACCACCAAGTAAAATAAAGAGTATTAGGGATGTTGCAGTGACCCTCTCTGTGCCATCATTAAAATAATATTTCCTGAATTTATCCTAAAATAATATTTAAAACAGAGCGGCCAACAGTCTCCTCGCAATCATGCAGTGAACACATCAACCAGACGTAATAAAAGTTTAATAGGGGATGGAGAACAGGGCCGTAGCCACGATTGAGGTCATACTGAGGTCATAAATCCTTGATGAAGCTGTTATAGATAAGAAGTGGGGTTTTTCTGCCTGGTTTGGTTGGAATAATTATAGTCTTCCAGTTTCCAGGTTACTGTGTTTCCTAATACCCATCTGGTCAGAAATGCTGTGGAATTGTTGCAAACCTGACACCTTGCAGACCTTTACTGCATTCGGTTTGTTTCTGTTGGTTCAGGATGAGAATATAATGTCAAGCAACTGTAGAAAACGTTTAGGGAAATATTCAATTACAATTAATTTACCCCACAGTTTCCACAACTTATTGATTTGCATCTGGCTCTAACTGATGGCTGCCACCTCACTACCTTACAAGACTTTAAGTGACAGAAAAAAAGATCTGATGTTGCAAAGAAAAATTCTTCCCAACTGTTTTTCTCCCTTGATTTCCCTGAAAACTGTAAATGAACAAAGAGAGAGGAAAGTTGGGGAGCTGTTTTGACTATCAAATGACCGAGACAGTGACGGGCTTGTGCGCATCCAGGCTGTGTCCAGACCATATCTCTCCCCCATGATTGCAGCTCCTCTAACGATTTGCATTACTGTGTTCCACTCTAAGCTTTGCTAGACCACAAAGAAATTGAGTCTTTGCATTTTATATTTGCTTTGTTCAAATGTCCGTCGACTCTTTTCCATGTGGGCTCGGCCTTATCAGGGGCTGTATGCACATTTCATCAACAGACAAAAAATGCACCCGTCCTGCATGCTCACTGTCCTGCCTGGAACAGCTGCATGATATTACATTAATGTGTAAGTGATCAACGTAGTCTGCTATTTCTATTGATGTGGCTGCTTGTGTGATAATAGCCATGCTTTGGTGCTGATATGCTCTTTAAATGTGGTGTTTTCTCTTTGGAAATGATCAGAGATACAAACGTGTTATCAACACAACACATCCATAAAGAAAGAGCAGAGAACCCAAGATTTAAAGCTGACACCTTAACCTTTCCCACTCTGATAACACAAACATTATGTGCAGAATTTGTAGATAAATTACATAATTAGACACAATTTCACACTCACAGTTGAAAATATGTTACATCTGCCCTCAGACAAGTTTTTTTTCTCTCTGGACCAAAGAGGTGTGTCTTTCAAAAAGTTGTCCTCAACCCCTCCCATGGACTCTCTCTTAGCCCTAAACTTCACTGGGGGTTAGAGAAGTAGTTCTTGTAGACATCAGCCCATACTGAGTCAGACAGACGAGCCGTGCCACCTTCCACCTGGCTGCTTAACTTTAACCCCGGTGTCCGACTGCTCACCCGGCTCATCTTAGACTTACAACTCAGGTAGGTGAGCCCTCGGCTCTTTGTCTCCTCTTGGTTTATTCCTCACCAGTTTATAATTTAGTTGATTTACTAAAGACTATCTGGCTTATAAAAAGTACAATTTTACTTTTACCGGAAAGGTTTAATATAACCTCAGGCCGTTCTTTGCTTGATTAACCGTGACTGGTAGAGATATGAGAGCTGAGGACTTGACTTTGGGGTGACAGAGATTCTGTTTTCCTTCTCAGTGATATGGGCCGTTTCTCTCCAACTGGAGCGTTTTATTTAGATTTGAACACAAGTGATCAAATTAACTTGGGGTTAAATTTGTTTATATCCAATTCATTATCTCATCCTTTTAATGTCATATGCATGTATTAATAAAAATAACTGTACTCATTGCCTTCTCACAAACCTAATATTAGCTAACCATGTTCTTGTATGAAGTTTATATTTGAAAAGCAGTTTAGGTTAAAATGGTTAAATCTGTTCATTTCTCAGTACAGTCTAATTTGACCGCTTGGCCACAACATGCCGCCTCACTCTGCTGTGTTCTTACTCTCGTCATATTTCTAGTCTAACAGATTTCTATTAATCAGATGAGATTAGTCTCACGATGCATCGGTGGAGCTGGATATATTTAGCATTATAAACGCTGTCTATCAGATTTTCTCAGACTTTATCAGACACTATCAGCCTCTTCTCTTTCCTCTTCTTTTTCCTCTAAAGATATGGAGCGAGAGCGGCCTTGTCAGTTACTGCAATTCTACATAATGCTGATTTAACATTCTGTGCTGTCATTAGGTCATACGTTTTTAAAGCAGCCATTTTTTTATTTTTAAGGGCAGCAAAGGTGCTTTTCATCTCAGGGACTAAAGAATGTATTACTGTAGTTTCAAAACATCAGAAGACGGGTGTGAAAATGTCACGTAATCTTCTCAGTAGTGTGACAGAGGCTGCTGCCAACACTCTCACTTAGAAAATCTGCCCGCAAAACACAACTCAGCTGGGGTTTTAAGTTGGAGTGTTGTGCTGTTTGTCCACCCCGTGGGGCGTCCCCGAGGGCATGTCTTTTGCATTCTTCTAACTATAACTACTGTAGACAGGCCACTTGGTAACCGTTTGGTCACTGGCTGCATCACTACAATTATAGAACCATTTATTTTTACTTTTTACTTTCAGCCACAATCAAATGAGGATCCTAGAAAAGGAAGTTTAAAGAAACCTGCTGTCGAGAGATCTTGTCCCTGATAACTTCAAGTTTCACTGGTTGTTGTGAAAAGTGCATTGTTGATGTATCTGGTTCAATCAAAGTTACAGTAATGAAGTTAATTGGGGCGTGCATTTCCACCTGTCACAAAACTACAACATCTGATTTCATTTCCTGAAAAATGATAGCATTTGACACAAATCTTATGAAGCACTGTAGATTTCTCACATTCCTGTTATGATAGTGCTATAGGTTGAGGTTTTTTGTGTCAGCATGGAGGATTCATCAGAGCAGTCCCACTGGGTGTCTCCAGCTCTGCTCAGCTCAGATCCGCTGGCCAGTTTCACCTCTGAGCCCGGCCTGCTGCCTCCAGGGGAAGACGGAGAGGCCTTCTTCTCCAGCCAGGACGCGGACTACAGCGGCCTGCCCTCCTTCTTCTCCAACTCAAGCCACAGCCGAGCACCGTCCTCCTTCAGACACAGCTCGGGTCAGTGCTCCCACCTTAAACTCACTCCTTCAAATCCGTCTTCTCACCCACCCTCCGAATTGTTATCTGACTCTATTCTGTCCCACTTTCCAAAGTTCGTCAGGTCTTCACCTCACCGAGCCTCCTCAGCAACCTTCAGCTGCTGGACGGGCCGGGCAGCCACTCGCTGAATTCACCCTACAACCCTCCGGCCTCCACGTGGAGCAGCAGCCCCCTCACCAAGCCCCCGACCTCCCTCTACACCCCTGGCATACCCTCCTCCTTCACCACCTCCAGAGATGGATACTCGTCTCCATGCAGGGAGAGCCCCCGGCTTCAGGATGCCCTGAAGGCCGAGCGCCTGAGCCCGCTGGGGGGGTTGGGGTCCGGCAGCAGTTTTCTGAATCTGACTTCTGCTGCTGGGAGTGTCTACGCTCCGCCGTCCCACTCCCACCCACACATGCTGAGCCCTTACAGCTCATACATGACGGGTCCACAGGAGTACAACTCTGCTACCCTCTACTCCAGCCCTGGAGCATGGATCAGCCCCTCGTACTCCCCTAAACTCCACAATAAGATGAGGATATCCACTCCAGGTGAGAACACACTAAGATTTGTCATTTGTCATTTGCTTTCATTTCTTAGGTCTATAATTTGATTATATGACAGATCAGTCAATAATATAAAAATAAAGACAATTAGGATTGAAACTTCATTCTTAACCTTGAAAACGGAATCTGTTTCCAAGTCTTGCCTCATCATTTCGGGGAGAATTTGTCTCTTAAACATAAGTGGTATTTTGTACTAAACCTTTTAGGTACTACAGAATACAGAAACAACTGTGTATTTTGGATTTTGAACAGAGGCCAGAGAATGTGTTAACTGTGGAGCCACAGCTACCCCTCTGTGGCGTCGGGATGGTACGGGCCACTACCTGTGCAACGCCTGTGGACTGTACCACAAGATGAACGGCCAAAACAGACCACTAATCCGACCCAAGAAGAGACTGGTATGACCCACTGAGATACACACCAACACCCTTCTCTGGGCAGCGAACTAGAAGGAGACAATATTGGCTTTATGAAATATTCAAAAAATAATAAATCCTTGCTTAACCAGTTTAGAAAACTTGTTGATGTTTTTTCTGTGTTTCAGATTGTCAGCAAGCGGGCAGGAACACTGTGTGCCAACTGTCACACAAGCACAACAACACTGTGGCGACGCAACGCCAATGGAGAGCCTGTGTGTAACGCGTGTGGGCTCTACTTTAAACTGCACAATGTGAGTCAGAGGTCTGGATAAAACTCCTAACTGTATTGTTTTAAACATTTCACCCAAAATCTGATTGGAAATAAGAATTCTGGAATTTCCTTTCTTTTCCCAGGTCAACCGGCCCCTCACAATGAAGAAGGACGGCATTCAAACGCGCAACAGAAAGGTGTCCAACAAGAACAAGAAGAGCAAGAAGGCTGCCATGTTTGAGCCGTACTCGGAGATGACTCAGCTGCCCTCCCTGGACGGCAACGGGGGGCCCTTTTCCCTCGGCCCCGGGACCCTCCTCACCTACAGCCACACACCCCACCTCATCCCAACACAGTCAGCCCTGCATCCCTCCACCTCCTTACAATACACACACCACCTCAACAATGACATGGTGCCCACACTGGTGTGAAATGACAAAACAGACTGTGTATATTTAGGAATTAGCACGCTTGCTCACCAGTTATTTGTGTGAATTTGTACATATGTGTTTCACTGGATACATCATTGGACATCATGTGAATGCAGTTTTCTGTTTATTTTCACTGTATTTTATAGGGAAGCACCAATTCTGTAGATATTATCTTGATCAAGTGCTTGTTTGAAGTCAGATGAAATCTCTCTGCTGAGCTTGCTGCACATATAAACACTGATAAAGGAATTGTTTCAGCTGTAAATACAAAACACAAATCTGTTTCTGATTGCCATATCGGAGTCTTAATCCCTCTTCTAGTAGTCATAATGTGAAATTATACTTTGATTTTGTTTGTGTCTGTTTTTTATTTGCCAAATTGATATTGCCATATTGAAATTCTACAGAGAAAATAATAAAATGTGTGACACTATGTTGGAGTTATGAAGGCGTTCGTTTTTGATGTCATTTGAATTCTCTGTTCATCTGTTCATCCCAATGAACTGACCTCAGTAAAGCGTCCTGTGTGGCTTCATTGTACTCTCCTGCTCAGGTATAATAACCTCTTTGTACAGGCAGTGCTTCACTTTGACAGTATAATTGTGCATGTATGCAAATTCTCCATTCTGCAGAAGTGTCAAACATTCAACTAAAGCGCAGCACTTATGCCTGGGTTTTATATTTAGACCAGCGCTGTCAGTTGTTGAGCAACAGGACCTGCTTAGTAATGATGAGTTACGGTATGTAACAAGGTATCACATCTCTTTACCCGCATTTATTTGTTCCCCAAAGAGGCCAAAGACAGAGACCTGAATAAAGCTGAAACACATACAGTAATGGAGTATTATCCTGAAATCATTGTGTTACTTAAGCGAAGGTTTAAAGAGATAAACTGCAAAATATACATATATATTTATTATAAAGCAGAATGCCCCCTGTCAGAGTTATATGATACATTAACGGTTAATTATTTCTTAATAATAAATGTAGCCGTTCTAGTTGGAGCTGGATCTTTATATACTGTTGGGCTGTTTAAGCTGCAACAGTTTATCATATTTCATTAGCTGAAGCATTTTGTTTGAAAAATCTAATTCTGAAAAGTAACTAGTAACTGCTGACAAATACATTTTGTGGAGTAAAGAGGGCAGTATTTATATTGCTACTGTGTAGTGCAGTGAAAGTATGAAGAAGCAGAAAATGAAAGTACTCAACTGAAGTGCAGCACCTATGTAAACTTTCACTGCTGACTTTTTCAGACTGTCTTACTTTATCCCACAATTTATATGTGGATGTCAGCACTGGTTTAGTTGTGTAGAGCAGACATTTTCAGACATGCGGGGCTACTGTGATTGTTTGTATCCAGGTAATCCCTGTCAGTAAACCACAGATAATTGTTTCATACATATTGATAACATACTGATCAAACCCGTGACCATGTCGTAGTTACTGATTAGATTAGCCTATTCAGCAAAAGTTCTTTGACATTATTTTTCTGCCAAAGACAACTAAAAATCTTTAAATGCAAAGAAACACATTATTTGTTATTGTGTCCTCAGTCATTTCTTTTGTTTAAAATGCCAAACAGTAGTCCAGTGTTATGAACATGCAGCAGGGCTGGGGTTGTTCACTCAGGAGTTGAGTGGTGACTGATAGGTTATCACTGAGGCCACAGACCCCAAACCATCCACCTGCTGCTGGCACCACCACTCTCACACTCCCTGTCAGTTAGTCAGTGAGGGGCACCACGGACACTTTTAGACGTAACACCACAAAGATTTACGACCAACAAACAAATATATAATTGGTGCCATCTGAAAGGCAATAGATGAACTCCACTTGTTTGCAAGAACTCCAAGAGTTTACCCACGCTTTCAAAATCAATGTGTCATGTTTAGAGTCACAAGAATCCAGTCAGGTTTCATAATATGTGGGCACACGTAGAACGCTTCACTTGAGACTAATCTATAAATGATCACACATCACTGCATGTGTTTTCATAGCCGATTTGTACACGCTTCACTGAAGACTTTGGTGAGAAAGAAGACTTTCATTTATGCATTTGGTTTCAGCTTAGCGAGCACAGCCCTGTGAACATCTGGGCACGCCACCCACTCATGACACTGCATGACACTCACACAGTCAAGTGTTTTGGAGATAAACTAAAACCATTACAATAAAATGTCTTCTTAGTGCAGCTTAATTTCATTAGCAGTCAACGATTATTATGCTTGACTCCCCTGATTCCCCCAGGACAGGAATTAAATGTATTGATGCCCTGTGAAGTAACTAGTGAGACAATGGCTTTTCTATTTGAATCCCAAAGTTTACTCTAAATCAAGAGTATTATAAGAATAAGAATTATCAGAATTAGTAAAACAATCATGAGACAAAGAGTTAAGTGTGTGTGTGTGTGTGTGGGTGGGGGGGGGGTGGAGATATGAAATGTAAAAGAAATTGAGATGATTTGGCAAGCACATCCATAATTTATACTCTTTTCCTTAACTGTCTCTATCTGCTGTTTATCTGCTGCAGCCGCCAGCTCTGCTCTGGGGAAATGGCTACAAATGCCGGGGATAGATTAGCAACCACAGGCCTGCTCCAGTTCACTCACGGGTCCGTCCGTTAGTGGCCTTCTCTCTCTTGCTCCTTGGGTGTGAGCATCCTTGGGAAAATGTATGTTTTGATTGTGTGTAATTTCAAACAACAGCCTTCCTTAAGAAGGACACGTTTGCTTTTGATTTGTGACTAACAGAATGTCAACACCCCACTGTCAACAGAGAGAAAGAAAATATCACTAAATGTTTCCACGGCTTGAGTTTAAGGAAGCCCCTTGTGAAACATGTGGTACACGAGCACCCCCATGAGGTAAGAACATACCACTGCAGCTCCAGTTTTCCCCTCAACTGACAGGATGTCAAACTGCACACTGCAGTTTAGAGATAACACACTCTTATGTTTGTGTGTTTCATATTGTCATGTACATTGCTGATGCATAACACGATGGAACTGAACTGAATACGAATTGAGGAAAGCAAAGAGACAAAAAGAAGACTGAATCAAGAATATGAAATATAATAATGTCAAATTAAGATTCTGTAAATTTGAGTATAGCTTCTTGTATGGTCTCCATAATGTATATGAGTGGAGTAAATACATTTTTAATCATTCCAACATGTACATTTTTTTGTCTCTATTTCTTATTTGACACACACACACACACACACACACACACACATATATATTTATATATCAGGGCTTGGTAAAATGTTTTCAACATTTTGACCTGATGAAGTTTGTTGTTTGAATAAATTTGTGGTTTGGAGTCAGTTCATCTATGCTGAACATGAATTGATCCATAAAATAAAGGATCCGTTTTCTATCTTTATGTAACATATGACATTTTTTTTAGTTTACAGTTTTTACAGTTGTTGTTTAGGACAGTGGTTCCCAACATTTTGGGTCTATGGTATCCCCACAGCCCTGTCAATTGAACCATGTATCCTTTTCTTTTAGCTAACATTAGCTGTTTAGACTTGTGTGTTTGCTTGCTAACTAGTTTTCACTCACTCTTACAAATTGCAACAGTTAGTGTTCAGGTGTTACATTATATGTGTATAAATTCTTCTTTTTTTCAAATTGAGCTACTTTGCAGTCTTTCCACGTACCCCCTGGCAACTACAGAAGTACCCCTGGGGTACAGGTTCCCCAGGGTGGGACTCACTGGTTTAGGACAATCTATACAAAAAACAAAATAAAGACACAAGAAAAACATAAATATATTTATTTTTTAAGCATGCCTAAAACTCCAGTACAGCCAACAAAAGGAGCTGAGCATTACACAGTGAAAAGGAAATATCACCTATATTTTCTGTCAGCTGTCAGTTAGTAAGTTTGTAAAAATTGGTCCTTGGGTAACACTCAATTAAACATTTTTAAATAAGCAGTCTCATCAAACCCATAAAGTCTGTTTTACTGTCTCTTAGCTTATCAGGTTCATTTAAAGCACATTCAGTCTGAAGAGAAACACCGTTTAATAACAGAAAATCTTTGCTGTGTGTTAAAAAAATAAAAGACACAGGACAAAGCAGGGTGAGACGTATAACAGCTCACCAAGCTACATATTAAGGATACTCCCACAAACTGCTTTAGCCAATCAACATTCTGTCAGTGCACAAGCAGACTGGGCTTTTTGTAAACATGAACTATTTAGTTTGATTTTTGTTGGCGTAGCAATACACAGGGTGCGCCATGGTGAACGAGACGCTGCACCTTCACTGTTTCTTAGCAATGAGCACGCCGACAACTACTCCCATTAGCAGCGCCATTCCAACTAGCAGCCACCTACTCAGAGTCTCCCGAGATCTCTTCACTTCTGCCCTGGCGTCTTGCCCAAAAACCTCAGCAAAGCAGTCCTGGAGACAAAAAAAGGGGGAAAAAGAGAAATTTTGCTATTAGACAATGTCTAGGTTTCACTCCATCCACATTAAAGGAGTACATTTTTACACCTTTGCACAAAAATGTATCTATGTGTATCCTTCAAAAAATGTGTTTTACATATGAAAGTGGTTTTCCTACTAAAAACTGCAATATATTAGGATAATCATTTTGTGCATGTTTGTCTTCAGTAAGTGTAGTACATAAGCTGATGGTACTAACTTAAATAAATACATCTTTAGTTACTTTAATATGTATATACTGTATACAGTATATGGGTATCTATGTCTATGCTTGTATTAACTGTAAGTGTACATGTATCTTTCATAATTTCCCCTCTTTTGTCCTAATATATGTATAGATGTATTGTGACTGCTATTTCAATTAGTAAAATCTATTATTAGTGGATTAAAACTTCAGTACCTTTTAACAGCAGAATAATGTACTTTTCTGCAGGAGTAGGTTGAGAAGTTTTAAGGTACGTTTTGTGCCATTACTCTGAGCCTCGCAATCATTTGTAACAGCTGTGACTCCAAGCTACAACCATCCTCCTTCCAAGCCTCCAGGCAGTGAGTATTTGATACTCAAAAGGGCAGAAGTTTTCTGCTAAATTGTGTGGGATGCAACTTTATTCCACAAATTTCAAAACCTCAACTCAGGGTATCTGACAATACTGAGTACTGATCCAATAGCGGTGCCCCCCCCCACACACACACATTCAAAAATCTGTATACCTCACTGCATGAAACTCATGTGAATTCTTTTTATGTAACATGAGGTCAGGGGTTGCTGTGACACTAAGGACTACAGCCAACCAAAACAGAATAATTGTAGCACATAGTGGAAATGCAATTTTTTATAATAAGGTCACATCATGTCCAGTACCTGATCTGCTAAATATGGTCAGTATTGGCACAGATAGCGATCTGCATTGGATCAACACACCCCTGGACACAGCACCATAAATAAACCTGCATGTTGAGTTCTTCCCCTGCCGACTCACCCATCCTCCTTGGCTCTGGATCCATGGATTGATGTGCTCGTCCAGGTACATGGTCATCCAGTCTGCGATGCGGGAAACCAGCTCGCTCATATCCTTCTCAACGCATTCCACACACAGTACACCGCCAAAGGCGAACAGGCCCACTACACGTCCCCAGTTGACTCCATCCTTGAACACCTCGTCCATCACGCTCTTAAAACTGTGGTAGGCTGTGTCGGGGGTGATGTCGAGCTGCGAGGAAAGGTCACTGAACGCTCGCGTGAAGAGCAGTTCAAACTCATTTGCAGAGTCCTGAAGAGCTGCCTTTACAGCCTCTATGGCAGCATGTGGGGGTGGCGATGTCCCCGGCTGGCCACCCCGGTTCCTGCTGTTGACCAGCAAGCCGTTACTGGCAGCTGAGTTGGCCTTGTCTCCCTCAGTCCTTCCACCAGCATCCTCTGGCCTCAGCAGAGAGGTTGGGTGGTTCCTCTGAGATAGTTTGTAGCTTATAAAGAACTCCACCAGCTCTCTGTTATTGTACGACATTATTTGCACACTGTGAACCTCCAACACACAGCAAGCCTAATCAGACTCCGTGGTTTCTCCTGCCATTCTTCTGTCTGTCAGCTGTCACATTAAAAGCTTCTTCACGTTATGTTGCAGGTAGCAATCTCAGCCTGGAAACATGCAGGGATGAGAAAAAGAAATGACATTAATTCCTGTTAGGCAAACATTTTGCAACCTGTGCTGCTGTGTTTTAGCATCCATTGATTTCCATTCATGTCTGTATATGCTCATATGCTAATCTGTCTGTATATGCTCTTGAAACGTGCTTGAGTTGTGTAATCCGTCACAATGAAAGTCATGTCTGCATTCATTTTTGTCAGTCACGTTATTATAGCTGGGTAATGCAGTTTAATTGCAGATTGATTTGAAATAGCCTACCTGCACTGCATTAGCACACGGTGATCATTTGTAAACTGATCTCTGCATGTTTCCGCAATCTGCTGAAAAGATTGTTCGTATTGTACAGAAATGAATGGACGCTACTGGAAAACTGGAACGGTAAGAAAAATGCATCCAAAAGTCAAAAAGTGTCGCAACCATTTGACAATAAACATTAGCTAAATAGCAGCCTTGCAAGCTCAGTATTATGCAATCCAGTAAGTCATTACTGTGTACATCAAGCCAAATGTATAGGTCTAAAAGCCAACTTGCCACCGCTGACAGCTCTGGGTGCAAATAACGTAGATACTACCAGTTTTAGCTTTATGTGCTAGCTGTTTATAAACAGTCCATGGTTAACGCATCAAAAATAACTACAAACTACAGCCACGGGACTGATAAGAGGTAATCAATATTGACAGTTATACTTACAACTGCTAAAAGGTTGTTTTCCCTTTGAGAGTGCAGCTAAGGAGTTAGTAAAAGCTGTAGGTGGGAATGCAGACACAATATGGACATTTTTGCAGCTGCAGACTGTGGCCTGAACAGTGATGCACGCTGGCGGTTGGCCAATTCTGCTACTGTACCAGCCAGAAGTCCCGCCTCCTCCAGCAGCTGCACCAATCAACGCCTGAGAGAGACCGGAAATTAAGGGGCCCGTGAAATGAAAGCAAAATCACTAGTATTTACGTTTGTAGTGGGTAAATATTACATCCAGATATAAATGGACGAGCTTTCGTACTACAACAGTATCCTACTATAATACTGAATGATGTGACGTACAAAAGGTATGGGAATATTTTAATTCATTTAAAATGAACTTCCCCTAGCTTTTAAAAAGTGTGCAGTGTTTTTACTTTTGTTGTACCACTTCAGAAAGAAACCTTTTAGCTTGGCTTTCATTTAAGGTGGCTCGTCATTCGTTACCTTAATTTTTAAGTCTTAATCACTATCCCTAGTGTTTACTTCTTTTATTGACTTTAATCTATTTCTAACAATTTGTTATTCTCAGTCTTGCCAAACTCTATTTGTTTATTCCCCTTCTATTTTTTGTCAGTGCTGTTTCATCCTTGCTCTGTGAAACACTTTAGGCTGCATGTTTGTATGAATGGTGCTATATAAATAAAGTTAAGTAAATAAAAAAGCTTTTGTTAAGCATGTGTATTGTGTGTATTTGGCTTAAAAATTTTAAAGCTCCATGCAGTTCTCATAACACATGGCACAAATAATAATGGTCACAGACTGAAGTGATTGGTGTGGGGGAGACTCAAGTGTTTTCATTAAACAAACATTTATTAAATCGTGTACATAAGCAATTAGCAGATCCTACACTTTCTAATCGTGAAATGACAATATGGTACATTTCTTTGTCACAGTTCAGAAAGAAAATATGGAAGTAGAGAAGTTGGCATAATCATTTCATAGATCTTGTGACAGTTAAAAGGAGAATAACAGATTGTATGAATGTATGAAGAACCTAACAACGAACAATGGTTAAATTATATACAATGTCACTTACATATGCCATATATTTATGCACTATAATGTAACTTCTTCTCATTCTTTCCAGCTGTTAATGAGGTCAATGTAAAATCTGCAGTTGAAGACTTTTAGTTACCCATGCCATTTGACCAAATATCTGCAGACCTGTTTTTTTTCTTCCTGCGTCTTAATTTTACACTCTTTTAAAACTGAACTGTCACTCAGCCAAGGCACACTGCTAAGCAGGGACACTAACATAAAGTTATCCAAGCATTTGCATCATCTTGCAAAGAGCTCTCCTTCGCTCTGGAAGGATCATCCGTGTTCACGTGTTCCGTCTCTTCCGTCAGGTCTGCTGGCTCCTGGGATTTTACATTCTCGTGTTGGTTCGTGTCAATATTTCCGTTCTCAGAAGGTCCATCTTCTGTTTCTGGTTCACTGTCTGAGTCAATGGAAATGGTCTCTGTGCATGTACTGAGTTTTAAAGTACAGTTTATTGTCTCACACTGCCTGTTTTGGTCTGTATTTGGAGTACCAGACTTGAGACCACCAGACCTCCCCACTGAGGTGCCATCAAACTTGCTCTCCTCAAAGATCAAGTCATGCTTAACTTTCCTGACAGCGTGCATGTCGAAGCCAAGCAGCACAGACAGCTTCCTGGTCTCACATAGTCTCTCACATATCCTTCGCTTGGTTGCAAAGTGACTCGAAATGTCGGATTTCCACAGCCACAGACTTGCAGACAGCTTCTCCTCTTCCTGCTGAGAAAGGTATGGCCGCCGGTTGAAGTAGGCGGTCAGGAAGTTCTTCCTGGCCTCGTACGTCTTGTGCTCGTAGCTTCTAGGATCAAGAGCGAAGTCGTCAGATTCGGAATGATTTCCAACGGTTGTGGAGGAAATCTTTGACTCCTTGCTCAGTTTCATCCTCTTGGGGTTGAGCATGGCCTGCGTTGGTGGCTGCCTCTTGAGGAAGCCCGCCCCGGATGAGTTGAGAGTCAAGGCGGACTTGAAGCCTTGGGTTGCCTGGGTCCTACCAACAGCCCTGCACTGTACAAGATGCAGCGTGATTGTGGAGGCCACCATGTTACTGGTGTACACTCCCAAGCAGTGAATGCACTTGTATGTCATCTTTTTTTCAACGGGATGCATTGTTTGGAGCACTTGGTGTCGCTCCCTCAGATGCATGGCCAAAGCGTCAGAGATGGGACCTTTGAGAATGGTGAAACACAGCGGACACAGAGTCTTCCCAACCTCACTCTTTTGAGTCGGTGAGGGGAAACTTTTAGCGAGTGGTTCACTCTTCTTCTCAATCATTCTGGGAGCAGTTACTTTGACCAGAGGTGGAACACTATTCTGAGCAGGTGCAGGCTTATCTTGACCATTGATAGATTCCTTCATGTTAAAAGTGAGGACAACGAGCTGTACGTTACTGGACTTATCTTGTTTAATGGTGAGATCAAAGGTTAGAGGGGAGGCACCAGGGGGGCCAACGAAGTCATCAGGATGAGCCTTGGCCACATGCTCCATGATTTTCTCAACATTGTGGAAAGCAGAGTGGCACTGGGGACAGGTGAGCCCGTGGATTAGCATGTGGTTAAGCAGTGTGTCGCTCGGCAGATAGCGATTGCAGAGCAAACACTTGCTGGTGAAGTTGTGGATTTTCATGATGTACTTGGCCAGTGCCCACACTTTCTTTGCCTTGTGCGCATTCTCAAAATGAGCATTATAGAGATTTTCAGGAAAAAGCTCATTACAGACCGTACATATCTTCCACTTCTGTGTCTGCGCTGTGTTTACGCCAGCAGCATTATTTTCAGCCACGGTGCTGTTGCCAGGAACTGACACACGCACCTGACTGGCTGCGCTGGAGGTCTGATTTTTAACAAAAGGGGCCGCTGGCTTTAAATAACCAATTACTGGTTGTGCTACTGGGTTAGCTCTAAGTGCGTGGCCCCTGCTAATGAGCAGAGGGGCCTTCTGAGATGTGACTTGTAAGGATTGAGGCCTGGCGACAATAATATTAGCATGTCCAATCATGGTGGTAACTTGAGCACCAATGCGCTCGTGGTACTCTATAACGTGCTGTACTAATGCCTCGTAGCTACGAGTGGAAAACTGGCAGCGTTTACAAAGGATGTTGTTGCCGTTGACAGAATTAGCACCATTTTTGACAGATGATTCAGAAACCATACCCAGATACGGTGAAACAATATGCTGAAAATGTTCTCTATAGATGTGCCTCCTCACAACATTGTAGAGTGTGTCTCGGAAGGTGCATTTTTTGCAAAAGTACATTGCTTTCTCCACACCATCTCCCTGTCTGGCTCTATCAAGATATGTTTTGTCCATCTTTCCCAGCATAGTTCCCTGTGTGTTCCCGTAATTCTGGCGTGCTGAACTGGGTATGTGGAATATTTTGACATGGGTCTCCAAAGTTCTCTTGCTTGCAGTGAATGTGCAGTATGGACAGTTGAGCAGGATTTTACTTTCAAAGATTTTCCTGTGTACATTGCGGAAGTGATTCTTGTAGCCTGAGTAGTATTTGGAAGAAAACGGACACTCTGTGCAGCAAAATGGCTTCGATCGGTATTCCTAAAAGACATCAGGGGAAAAAAGCAATGGCATTAAGACACATAAGGTGATTTGTGCCTAAGCATGTGAAAGACCATGGACTACAGAAGATTTACCTGTGTTTTAGAGTATGCTGGATCCCATGCGCAGATATCAAGGCAATACGTTCCCTTTACAAATTGCTCATTCGGGCAAAACTCTTTGAACTCCTGTGGAAAGAAATTAAGAAATGAAGGCATCTTTGTTATAATATACAGTAAGTATTAGTTTACATATAATCTGGCATGTTTGACAGCATACAATACTTTGTAATTATTAGCCACACTGGCTCTACTGAGCCAGCATTGAGTTAAGTCGCTATTTCCTTCACATTTTGGATAAAGTCTTTTCTAAACAGACCTTTAAGACTGTCAAATATTAAAAATAAACACACGCACACACTACACTTTGAAACACAAATGATAAATCAACATAAGCTCAATAACTCTTGTTTCTCAGTTTGATTGGAGTTTGTACTCACATGCAACTAAAATACACTCACCTCTGCTGCCTCCTTGCAGTACTCCAGTCCAATGTCTCCAAGTGCTTTTTTCACTTGTTTTCTAGCTCTCCTGATTCTTGTAAGGTTATTCACTGGGAGTTGATACATCTCTCCTGACAAACAGAAAATAAACTTCTTATTAGTTTCTGGCAGGTTTAATTCTGAGCCAAATCCCAGCAAGCAGTTTCTTCAATATAATGTTTTGGAATTTAACATTATAGTTTAATCGATGACCACCAACATCATGAAAGACTGACATCATACTCCATGACACTCCCTTTCAGTGCTTCTCTCCATTCAGTAAATCAGTCACCACATTTACTTATGATAACAAGTTAACGTTGTGTATGTTCAAGACTTCAAGGGCCCAGTAACGTTACTGTATCAGCCCGAGCATTCTTCCCTTTAGATTTCATTACTGATTGAGTGCTGGTTTGGCCAGAAATACTAAAACAGAGAGCACACCTGTGTCCTTTGTTGTGCCACTGTGTCCTGCAGTGTCGGGAATGAGAGTTTTACAGTGTATGTTGTTAGCTTTGTATGGTAGCGTTAAAGCGTTAGCCAACATTTGCTTTGTTGGTCGCCTACTTAGCACCAAAGCTAGCGCTGCATAGCAGGGTTGGCGTTCTGTATTTATTTATTTATTTGCACTCACGAAACCAATCGATGCGTTTTACTCACCTAATGGTATATGTGGGGACTAGCTTTACACCGGTTGCCTCACTACATAAATGGCCAACGAAGAAGTTGCTGTCTGGTCGGATGATCGCTCTCCTCAAAGCCGGTGCTGATGTTCAGCTCCACAGCTAGCTAACTAAGCTAGCTCGTTAGCTGTCACATCTGCTCTGCTGCAGCTGCTAGCCAGCTGGAGGAACGAAAGGCAGGACAGAGTGGTGCAAATCTCATGAAAACAATATACTCCAAAATGATGACTACCAGGAGTCGGGACTACCCAGTATCCTCTGCGCAGTTCTTGTAGGCTACTTGTAGCGGTGGTAAGGCCAGACTGTAAGCTAACGTTTTCTATTTCCACTCTCAATCCAAAATGGCGACGACAAAACGACGGAAGTCAGAGCAGGGAGCTTCGCAGGATATCCTTTTTTTAATTTCAGTTGTAAAAAGCTAACATTCATTGTTCAGTATGAAGTATTCAGGTTCATGAAAACACCACAGATACAGCCCTTTTTTGTTTCCCACATATGAGCTCATGAACTTTGCCCAGAGGCCTATTAGGTTTATATATATTGAAAAAATATATTTTAACAAGAGCTAGACTTAAAGACAGTTGTTGATGTAGTTGTCATTCCAGTGGTTCCATAACTTCCAGTACAACAGTGCGAGTTCCTGTCATCACCAATCTGGAGACTGTCCTATAGTCCAGGTGGAGAACACACTGTCCATTCACCTGGCACACAAACTGTCGCACCTAAAGATAATGACCAGAGGTACATATGTGTTATTTTTGTCTCACTGTCAAATATGTGCTGTTTGAGGTTCTGAGAGCATTTTCTCTTTCTGTGTAATGTGTGCACATATCTAATATCTAACCTTAACTCCAGCAGCTGCTGCAGGGCTTCCAGGGTCAACAGCCTGCACATAACAGGGAGCCATGCCTCTGACAACAAAGCCCCAACCCAGGGCATCTCCTATCACCTGCGATGACAGGCAGGAGGGTGAGATGAGTTACACAATCTGTAGAAATTAAATGGAATCTATATAGTTTAGTTTAGACTTTGTGAGATACAACTTTATTAGTCCACGTGGAAAAATAATCTCTCCAAGAATGAGTTGAGTCTTGTTTCTAATGTGAACTATAAGGGGGCTATGTATGTTTCTGCTTTGTTTAAAGTGGATAACAGATGAGAATGGTTTCATGTTGATATCACACATCTGTAGGTCTCAACTTTAGTTTGTCCCTGACTGTCATCACAGATAAATGCTTTAATTATCCACTTTTAGACTTTGGGGGATTGTAGTTGTGGTGAAGTCTTTACAGTAACTTACCGTCAACACTTTCTTGATGAAGGGTGCACCAGGTGCCAATAACTCTTCACATGTAAAATGTCTTCTAAGAACTGTAAAAGTCATTTAAAGATTTCAATATTCACAATTTTTCATTTTGGACAACGAAATACAAGCAAGCCTCGATATAACAAATCATTTGTCTTTACAGAGTTTCAAAAAGCATTTGTTACATGGTTGTTAATTACACACTTGCCTGACTTAGGATTGCATCTCACCATTGAAGACAGCTGGACAAGAGGTGGAAACCCACCAGAACGAAGCTGGAGGGAATTCAAACTTCCCCGGCGCCCACTGGTAACCTGTTTCAGGTCTTTACTCAAACTCACTGTAATTAAATTAGTGGTAAAATTATGATGCCATAATTAGTGTTAACAACAAATGTATATAGCGCAAGAATTAGATTTTTACCAGACTGGAAAGCACTTTTGCCCTCCTGAGGTGGGCTTTTGCGCAGAACAAATGGACTCTCAGATTGGTTGTCCTCTTGTGTCGACACCGCCGCACCTTCGTCGTTGTCTTGTTCACTTTCACTTAACAGTTCAGAGAGGCGGCGGCGGCGGAAATTGATGTAGAACTGATAGAGCAGTCCACTGTCAAAAAAATCATGCTTCTTTGCCACTAGTGGTGGGAGTGGGAGAGAGAGAGAGAGAACAGTGGGCCACATTTTTAGAATTTAGAAAAGAGTTGATGAGTGCGTTTGCTTTAGATTGCAAAAGCCCCAGCTGGCCGCTGACAGCCAGCTCACTCCTGGGGCATCAAAGGGCCAATGAGGGTCTCCCCTCACCGTGCTGAATGATGCCATGCTCCTGCAATGCGCGGCACAGCTCCAGTCCCCTGCGCCGGCTCTCCGCCTCTCCGTTCTGAAGGAGCCAGTCAATCAACTGGCAGCCAGGAAAGGAGCGCTGATACACAACACCATGCTCCTCTCTCAGCTTCAGAATGGAGTTCTTGTCCCCTATGAGACTGAAGAAACACAAAAACACAGATCAGCTGCATCGTAACAAGCAAGTTACTATCTGTTGAAATGCCGGAAGGAGTGCTGTGTGTGACCCCCCCCCCCCAAGCCTTTTAATAATACTGGTGCGTGTGAGCTCCTGGCTATGATTGACAGTACACTTCAAGGTCAGCTGATCTTGCTCAAACAAGAGTGTCCTGGTACAAAACAAACAGCTCTTACTGTTCATACAGTCGCTGTCCTCGCATGAAGGTTTTCACCTCTGTATTGAAGGGAAATGTGCCATCATCTTTGCGGAAGCGGTACAGCAGTTTGGCATCATGGAACACTTGCCTCTTGTCACAGACTAAGAAAGGGCAACATACAGTTTCAAAGAAGTTTTAAACTCGGGTCTCTAAATATAGCTATCACCACAGTTGTTTTATTTGGAAGGAAGGTTTTTGAATATCCCCTGGCTGAAGCTTGTGTTGTTCCTTCCTTCTTACCGTGGTGGAGGATGTCATGGTCCATGAGGTGCTGCATGAGGCAGGCAGCGGTTGCCCGATCTGGAGCTTCCTTATGGCTCACCAGCCAGTCTACGAGCTCCTGTGCCACAAAGCAGTTTGGATACGTGCGCAGGTGGTAGCGCCGGTCCTTGATCAGTTTTCCATCGTGAAGCTTCAACCTTAAAATTAAATTCAAACAAGCCTTATTCCTTAACTTGAAACCCTTGAAGCCCCATCTCTCTCTCTCTCTCCTATCATACCTGAGTTGTTCTCCAGCAATCATGACTTCTTTATGTTGTCTGGCCATGGCTTTTCTCCCAATGCTACCTGTTCGCTCCATGTTAGTTATCTGTGCACTAAAACGTAAGTGAAGCTAGCTCTACGTTACGGCCCTTTGTGTTTACAAAATAAGCAGTGAAACACACAGAATTGCCGTGTGGGAACGGTGTTGTGTATACAGAAAGAAAGAGAGACAAAGACACGGTACATTTCTGTCGCAATGCCACAGACTTCAAACTGTCCAGTGTTGAAAGGAATGTTTTTCAGTTTTTCTCTAATCCTTTCTGAAGGCTGAAGCAGTTTTCTTGTTGGCTGTTCTGACAGTTACATCTTTGACTTTGTCCCCTGTTGTCCAGTAGTCACATGTATTAATATTCTGAGAGAAACAAATGAATGGCTGTTCATATCCACATGATAACCCTTTGCTAATTGCCTTCATGGTGCAAATCATCCAGCTACAGCCAGTTAGTGGATGTTGTGATGCAGGCTATGTTTTGTTTGAATGGTTTTGCTCATTTGAGTGTAGAATTCTGCACTGAAAGTCACACGTATCAAGCATTAGCAGTAATTTTCAAACATTTCTAAATCTGCAACACAAAACAGATGAAACTCTGGGTTATTTGGGATGTCTAATGTTACAGAAGACGCACCGTTGTTAGCCAACTTGAATGAGGTTGCATTTTAAAGGTTGTGCAGTAACGGTGCTTTATTATATGTGGTTTCTGCGTCAGATTTATAGACGGCAAGGTCAGGTCATGTATGGTGGGCCTTTGGATGTGAATGCATCCGTGCTTCCAGCCTATCAGGCTGCACAGAAATCCTTCTTACTTTAATGAAATTGGCAGAGCTAAACCCCAACTATGTTTAGCCTCAACCTTAAAGTAGTAGCATGACTGGTGGAGCTGCAGGTAGGTCGACACACAGGATTAAAATCAAATGAATATCCATGGCTGCGTAATTGTTCTTGGTTTCTAATAAAGTGAAGCCTTGTTTCCGAGAGCTGTTGATGATTATTGTGGATTATATTGGTGTGTAGAAAGTCTGTGTTTTGTTCTGCATGTGTTTATGTGGTGAAATATGATCCTAGTGTCTGCTGGTGGTGTGCACTTAGGCTGTTTGCATCCTTTCATTAGCATAAGTTATACCACATACTGTGACCCTCCCTGCTGGCATGAATCCTAATATGTGTCCCTGAGCCATCCTTGCTCAGTCATACTGTCTCCTCTTTTCCTTTATCCCCAGCTACCAAAACTGAGAAACAATGCCTCTGTGTTCTCAAACAGCGTTTGCTAAGTCCTCGTTCTTGTCAGCGAGGCTTTCACTGTGTTTGGAGTGAATGTTGCCTGAGAGGGTCACCTCAGGGCAGGACCGTCGCTTAACCCTTTGATTTCCTGTGCAGTTGTGTCACCTCTGCAGGACGCACACCTAAGGGTGACATCCCTGAATCAGGCAGCAGATCCTGGAACCTGGCCTCCATCGGGAGCAGCGTAGGGTTCCGTGTCTTGCCCAAGGACACTTTGACATGTGGAGAGGAGGAGCTGTGGATCGAACCGCCAACCTTGGGATTAATGGGATGCTTTGTTAAAACTGTGTGTGTAAAGGCTTTGGAGCCCTGTTTGCACGTGTTCCATATGTGCACGATCCTAAAGACTGGGTGAATAACCCAGAACTAATAGCGTTTCAAAACAGGAACATACAAAAACATACAATTAAGAAAACCTAGAACCTGAATCTAACAACCGTAACGTTTTGCTTACAACCAAGGAGTGAAAACAAACGCTCGATTGGTTCATTTTCATATCAAATATCAGTTTAGCGGCTCCCTCTTGCCTGGGATGGTTCAGATATTGGGACTTGTGCAGTGTTGACTAGTGACCACAAGGTGTCAGTATTCTCCTGTGTGCTAACTAAGGGACACGTCAACAACAACACAGAATGTCAAACGAATTTCCTTGCAGCCTCCTTTTATTTGTTTTAGTGATATTAGGCGGTCACCACAACATGTATACACCACCACAACTTCAGACATAAATATTAATCAAATTAACGCTGATAGAAAACTTCAAATGGTCATTTAGTTCTGTTAATACAGATTGGAAGCAGGCAGCATTGACCCCATATGTTTAGTGAATTTGCTTGAGAAAGAATAAAAGTCCTGCCTAGACTTGTGTGGGTTTATAACGGGCCTTAAACACATTGTGATCAATCCCAACACCCTGTGATAAATAGGACTACATGTAAAATGGAGGACGGGTCAAACAAGTAAAAAAAAAAGCCACCATATTGCACAAGATAATGTGCCGCTGTGCAGACATTTATGGGTTTTGGTCAAATGATCATCACGAACAGCTCGTGGGGACACTCGTAGCAGCTTTTATGCAAATCGCAGTGTTCGGCGTGTTTTCATTGGAGAGCAGCGTGGAGGTGTAGTCAGGAAGGCGTGACATCATGCCAATGCAGCTTTATGAAGAAAGTGCGCTCCTCCCGAACAGGCAGAGGTGCGTCCGGTCCTCTGGCGTCAGCGTGCTTTCAGTGTGTGGCTGTTGGAGCCAAAACAGGCTGCGCGGTGCAGAATCCAGCAGTTCGCTCTGAGTTTGATCAGGTGGGAGGTTTTTATGCGCACGAATGTTTTTTCTCTCCGTCTGAGCTGAAATCAAAGTTTGGAAATACTGCAATTTTTCTAAAGTGAGCGCGCTTTGACTGACTGCATGAACTAGCTGTGGACATTTGGAGCTCTTTGAAGAGAGAGGCTTAACATGACCGCTGAGGCGCACTCACATTTGGGACTGCAGAAGACCTCCATGGATTTCGTAAGCGACTTCGACTTGATGAAGTTCGGCGTCAAGAAGGAGTCGATGCAGGGGATAGACCGCTCTTTCATCGGGCCTTGCAGCCAGCTCCAGAGACCAGACTCCGTTTCCTCCACCCCTGGCAGCACACCTTGCAACTCGGTACCCTCATCACCAAACCTCAATCCAAACGAGCAGCGAAATAACCCCGGGGGCGACCAGTTCTGGATACCCAACAACGGGGGTTACCCTCAGCAAATGTACCCTCAATCTTTTGGCCTGACACCCGAGGACGCAATGGAGGCCCTAATCGGCGCCACGGCGCAGCAGGGACACCCATCTGCGCCCCACGGCCACCATCCGCCACCTTTCCAAGCTGAATACGAAGGGTACGGCAACCTGAACGAGCCTGTCCAGCACTACCCGGGACTCCCGGGTCACCCCGACATGCAAGGCATCCCCAGCAGCCACTGCCAAGACCCGTATCTCAAAGATGACATGGGTAGCGCGTCCCCTCAGTCGCCGGAAGCCCTGCAGGTCCTCGGTGCGCACCACCACCTCCAGCAGCAGCACAGCCGCCACGACAGGCGATCCAACGCCGAGTCCCACTTCTCAGACGACCAGCTGGTGTCCATGTCCGTCAGGGAGCTCAATCGGCTCCTCAGAGGCCTCAGCAAGGACGAAGTGATGCGTCTGAAGCAGAAGCGCCGGACCCTGAAAAACAGAGGTTACGCACAGTCCTGCCGCTACAAGCGCGTCCAGCAGAAGCACGTTTTGGAGCACGAAAAGACCAGCCTGGTGTCACAGGTCGAGCAGCTGAAACACGAACTCAACAGACTGATCCGGGAGAGGGACGCATACAAACTCAAATGTGAGAAACTGTCCGGTGCAAACTGTTACCACGAAACTGGCTCTACCAGTGACAATCCTTCCTCCCCCGAGTATTTAATGTGAGTTTGTTAATTTCCTGCAGAACTGATTCTTTTCCATAGGGAGGCATTATGTTGACAGCTCGCCTTGCTCTTTCACCAACAATCCCATGGATTCACCAAGTTTTAATTAATGTTGGAAATAAGGATATCACTCAAATAATTGTAATAGATACTAGGCAACAAGTTATGAATGGAAATTACAATGAAGCATGCATGCAGGACATGTGTGAGATGTTTTTATTCTATACAGGCACATCTGTATTTTGTCTGAAAGGAGATACTTGAAATCAGAGAATATTCCCTTTTCATTAATATACAACTTTAATCCTTCTGCTTTAGTTACTGCTCAATCTTTATTTTGGTGATTTTGATTTCCTTAGTTTTTATAGCTCAAATTTATATTTTGTGTTTGTGCTCTCTTAAAATAGAAAATATGCTGAAAAGAATGATGATAGAAATGACATTTCCATTATTTTTATGACGCTGATTCTGCTGGACAGATGTGTTCCTCAATTGCTTTCCTTTTTAAGATAATATATAATTATGCAAATTGTTTTTCATTTACTATGTTTTTCATTTACTATGGATCAATAAACCTATTGTGAATTTTTTAAATTGTGTCTCATCTGCTGATGGAATTACTATCCTTACAAAAAAAAGAAAAACTGTCCCACACAATGAAACATTTACCTCACGTGCACAATTTTCTTTATTTCATCACGATATAGTAATTTGTTATATTTATGAGAGCTATTCCAACATATTTATAAGCATACACACAAAGAAAAATATGTTTTCTAATTCCTTAATCCATCAAAATAGATACATCACATATAAGATATTTCCACGCTACTAGAATGAAGGTACTGAAGTCTTTCAGTGAGTATACAGTATATATAAATGTGAAAGTAAATTCACTCATTTGTGCACAGTGTGCGTGCTAAGACTACACGCACAGAAAAGTCTCCACTATATACATATATGTATACTATATATATATATACAATACATTTTTATTCTAATTACAATATGACACTATAAAAATGTAAAATTCACAGTATGAACTGTTCAAGTCTTCATTATCACGCTAGAAGTATTTTGTGCACAAACAGTGTCAGTGCTGTGTACTCGTTGGTTTGGTGGTGAATGAAAGGACGAGTGGCTTTCTCTCCTTTCCTGACCTTTGCCCTTCATGGAGTGCTGCTTCCTGTGGGACCCCGGCATTTGAAAGCACAGGGGGCCTGACTGGCAGGGGCTGTGGGGCACAGATAAAATGGAGTGGAAATCATGCTTCCCCTCTGCTCTCTTCCTCAGAGAAATCACCTCTGCATTCATTAACAGAGGAAGACAGAAACAACAACCACGGCGCGCACACACACACACACGGCCGGGCTCTCTTTTTTTTCACTTGAAATGTTTTTTTCCCCCTGCACTGTTACATTTTGAAATCCTCAAGCAAATTTCCTGAACACAGATCATTCTCAGTTCAGGACTACAATAATATTTGGATGACCGTAATAGTTCCAAGGCCAGTGTGATAATGTGCGATAAGTGGTCACATTGTAAACTGAGTCTTTAATCTCTGCGATGGCCTGTGTGCTGAAAATCTTGAGAGTTTTACACTGTCAAGAGGACACTTTCTCACCATTCCCCGTCCAGCGGGGCAGGTGGCTCTGTTAACGGCGCCACCCTTTAGCCTAGAATCCAGGTTCCCTTTTCATGTGTGACCCCTGACACATTTTGACCCCACCCCTCTGTTGAGGCAAAGCAGCTCTAAAATCACACCACAGGTGCAAAAGCACTTTCTTTCTGAAAACAGGCCTAATCCCTGAAGGTCGGCTCGCTGCACAGGGAGTACATGACGTAGATGAGTGCGTTTGCAAACTTCAAGGATGTAGCAAAAAATAACCAGCTGGTTATGGCAATGAATAATGCCCCTCTATATTTTAATGTTATTGGGAAGGGCTCATTAATCAGTGGCTCTTGTATATGGCATACGACTGTGTTTACAAGCACTGTTTAATTTAAAAATGAGGTTTCTTCTATTATGAAAGTGTGCTCGTAAATATGGTCATTATCAGTAAACCTGCTCAGATGACTGCAGTGCAGAGAGTAAAACACACCATCATTATTATTGGAAAAGGTTGGCCTCCAATAAACCTATGTATTCATGTCATTTGTAAATTACATAATCAGGTTAAATGCTGAGTTCTAAACGTCAAACTGAACATCTCCAAAATTATACAGCCATTTTAGATTGTGTAGGTCTAAGTGTATATTGTCACATGCAAAATGGGACAAAGGTATTTCTATATGTGTATATATTTTAAATTGCATAATTGTATTTTAGTGGGTGTGGTTTTTCAAAGTGCATTTCTTTGTTCACTGTCATATGTTGCATACATCACATGTGGATTTCTAAGCAACAGTGGAATAATACAGCAGAAGTGTTGGCGAGAAGAGCGGTTTGTGGTACTGTGTGACAGTGTGCAGGGTGCCATTATAGAAACGATTAGCCAGCTCTTTTCCCTCGCATGTGATAGGCTGGTGGGCCTGATGTGGGAGCCTCGCACTTCCCCCTCTACCTCCTCCTCGTCCTCCCCTCCTCCTCCTCCTCCCCGCCACCAACACCCCGAGCCCACAGCGCCTGGGGCTGGCTACTGAGTCAGCAGGAGGGAAAGGTGTCTGCACGGCTGTGGCATCAGAACAAGAGAGAAAGCAAAATAGCTAGAGAAGGATAAAGAGCAAGGAAAACGGTTTAGAATAGACGTGCTTGCATTTTTAAAAAACAGATGGAGAGAAGGAACTATTGCACGGGGGGGAAAAAGTCAGAACGAGATGATGAAGCAGGTTAAAGAGGAATTCATCATTGTCTCCTAAAATATTTCAAAATAAGGCCTTTTTATTATGTAGTGACTAATAAAAAAAAGATGTTCGCTATAGAGGTAACTATGACGCCATTTTTACACATAGAATAATGGCTGGCATTCGGTGGAAACACCCAAACGTGCCCATCAGAATCAGTTAAACGCGATGCCAGCCTCTTGGCCGAGTGCTGGGGTCTGCCAAGGCCTGGCTGCGTCTCAGACAGCGGACACAGACAGAGGAATGCTGCAGATACTCACCATTGTGTGGGGAGAGGCAGAGGAATGCAGGCTGCCAGGCTACGTACACTGTCACCAATGAACACAGCCAGAGGCCTCGAGCCATGAGGGAAGGCCGGGGCCAACAGACCCCACAGTCAAACATCGCTCACCACTTCCATCTGTGATATCATACCCATCTCCTCTGGACAGTGTTGGTTTGGTCCAGCTTGCCTGTCTAAACACTGAGTATCTTGCTAAAGAGCTCCTGACTGACTGTCACAAAGATTAGATACAAAATGGCCCGTCAAATAAGAATTACTTCATCAGCTGAGCAAATATTCTTTTGTCTCAAGCAAACGCTCTTGATCAATCAGTGAATTCGGCATTCACATTAATGATTTTCATTAGTCCTCTTTGGCTAAATGTCAAATGACCAGACATTTGACCCCGAAAAGCCACCCCTTTCCAGCCCCAGCCAGTTCTTGCGCTGTTGTTTTGCAACAGTAAAGGCTAATACTGGTGATTGTCTGTGAGAGTGGCTTCACGTGAAGTGCAGTGCAGAGATTGGGATGGAGGACAGGATGGACGAGGGGCTTCCTCTTTCACTTCCTATATGAGGGTCCAGTCAAGTGACTCTTTGTAAAGAGTGTTAGCTTGGATGTCGCAGGGAAACGCAGCTTTGGCGGCTGTGGTTTCCGTTCAGGATGTCCAGTCGTTTCTGCGCACGGTTGTGACACTGTGAATCATGCAGTGATCACACACGCACACAGACGTTTCCATGGACATGGCACACATACACACACGCAGTGCATGTGTATGCAAATACAGACATGCATGTGCACTTTCTTGCTCTCTCACACAGAGGCACATATTTGTAATTAAATCATGTGACAGTGACAATTTTGTTAGAAAAGAAGTCTTTTTGTTTCCTGTTGCCCCATCCTGAAAGATTCCACAGTAATTATGATTGTACTACTGGTAATGACTACAGTTATCACATGATGGGCTCTGCAGGCTCCAACACAGTGGATTAATGTGTAGCCTCAGAACTACAATAAAGCTTGTCTTGCTATCTTATTGGCTGTAATAAGGAATCTAGCTTCTAAGGACGTGGTGTTCAGTGTGTTTGTGCATGAACTCCTGGGGATCTGATAGGAAGGCCCTCTGATAAAGTGCTTGTCACGTTTCAATGGACACCACTGAGAGAAGTGTGACAAAGTCCCGTCACATTACAGACCCTGGACTTTGGTTACAGAGCAAAGGATGAACCACTGTATGTAATGATTATACAGGTTCCTCCCAGCGTGGCAAAAAACATTATAAAACAGCCTGAGCATTTTACCAGAGGGGAAAAACAGAGGGGTTTAACTGGAGTTTACAAAAAGTAAAATTAACGGTGCTGTTTGCAACCAATGTGGAAATGACTTTAATAATAATCAAATAACCGCCCCCCCAACACCTTGCCTTTGTTTCCCATGATGGATACACAACACACACCTCTCCTGTTTCAAGAGTGACACTGCAGTTTTGTGGCGTAAATAAGAGGCCAGAGAGTGGAGGAAGAATCATTAAAGAGAAGTGAAGAGATCTCTTTCTCTTTCATTCCCTGCTAGGATTTCCTGCTCTGTTTTATGGGGGTCATGCAGCTGGCAGGCGCCCTCCTGTTTCTGTCCATAATGATGACAGGCGTCCATTAGTGCACAGTAGAAACACGAGCCACAGAGGTTAACTCAGGCCCCCTCTCCCCTACAGCCTCTTTCCTTTCCACAGCCCCCGGCCCCCAGTATACAACCTACCTATCTATAGGGCAGATAATTGTGGCTCTCAGTTGCTGTTGTCAAAGCTTCGCTGATTAAGGGTTAGCTTCTGCTCCGACACCAGCATGTGTACCCTGGCGAGTTTAACACAACCTGGAAAGCGGGTTCAGCCCTCTGGGACCGTATTATGTTAACAAACTTGCATTGGTGGCGCTGCAGATGAGGAAATAAACACTTCTTGCTGCTGTTTGGAAATGAAAGAGACAAAAGCATGTTATAAAGCTTCAGGATTTTGTGTGTGTGTGTTGGAGATCATTTCATTATTGGGGGATGCTGTTTCTCTGTCACTGTGTGTTTAAATGAATGGTGGCCCAAAAAGTGAGAACAAAATATCTCCAAGAAAAACAATCTATTATCTTGATTAGATTTATTTAAGGGGGGAAATGACAGGAGAGTGAATTCCCCTGAAATATACAGTGGATTGAATATAGATTCCCTCAAAGAGGAGCAAGAAAAGTAGGTGTGAACAGATGTTGGGGTACGAAATCGAAACTACAGTTGTCACTGCACATGTATCATTCAACACCCTTCTTCGTAAGTTTCTGCGGGTGTCGCTGACATGAGAATATGGCAGCGGTGTCATACGTTCTGGTAACGTCTAACAGGCCTCCTTGGAATTGGGTGTGTCACTCTCCCACTAATGTGTCATGTTAACATTTCCCTTGTGTCACAACTCTTCCATTATGTTTCTCAGAAGCACTATGCTGAACCTAAAGTCATATTACTTTTCCTTTCAACTGATTTTAGCGCAGCCTTATCTGTTTCTGCCTTCTACACAGCTGAAGGACTTGGCAGAACAGTGTTCACACACCCATTCTTTGATTCCTTGGCCATCTTTGTCATCATGCCCGATGTTAAGCCTCCACTACAAGTGAGGAACAACCAACTGTTTGCTGTGGTTGGACTGTCACGGAGAGAAGCTTGTGATTGGCCAACACAGAGCTTATAAGGCATCTATTTAAGGGGATGCAGGCCTTTATACTACAGTGAACCCATGTACTTGTTTGCTCTTTTTGTGGTCAAGATACAGGAAGTACTTTGTTCTGGGATTTAACGGCCCAAAAAGAAAAAAAGAAACCCTAACTTCTCAAAAGTATTAAATGATAGGTTACAAGTAAACAACAAAGTTTATGGAGAGTTTGATTACTTTTCCCACTGAGTTAACTTATAAGACAAGTGTTGTTTGAAACTACCAGCAGTCACATAAATCTGCTCCTCGTGTCTTAATTGTAACCATGAAAATAAAATTCTCATGGTTACTTGCAAATGATGAACTTTGACCAATGAACTGCATACTAATAAAGTACTTTATTGCAGATAATTTAGGAAATCAAGCCTGCATTAACACATTTTTTGACTGACTGGTAACACAACAACACCAAGGACTGATTTTACCTTTTGGGAAGTTACAGCCAACAGACCATTTAGCTTAGCTTAGCATAACGAGTCCAGTCTTTATCTGGAAAAGATTGCCCCAAACCGCAGCTAAGTCTGTTTGTCTCTGCCGCTGTTTGCTCACGTACAACCATGGATGTAACCTGACGTTAGCTAGCTGTCATGTATTAGCAAAGGTTAGCGCTCGTTAGAGCAAACCTCTGCCAGACTAGCATAACTCAGTTAAAAGTTCAATTTAACCCAGTCCGGTTCTGTGTGGGCAGACGACGGCAGAGAGACAGAGTTGCTGTTCAAGAGTTCCCAGTGAACTCGTGGAGGACATCACTGTATGTTTGCGGTGAGGCCCGAGGCCTCTGAGAGGATGAGAGGACGGCTGGTTCAGGAACAGAGAAGAGCAAAGTTCTCTCATTAGTACGCAGATTCTGCGTGAATCATGCTCTCCTAGCCCCTCCCCTCCCCTCAAACTCCTCCTCTCCATGGTAAAACAGAGACGAGTCGAAAACGAAAAACTTTTTTTTAAACACCAGACCGTAAAACTGTCACTGAAAAAATAGTTACATAAATGTAAAAGAAATTAAGTTCAGGTTTGGTTTTCAAATCCAAATTCTCTTTTCGGTGCCAACTGTCATTGCTCTGGCTCAAAGGTTTAGGGCCTCAAAACCAAAACATACAGCTAAAAGATGCTAAAAAGCTTTGCTAGTAGCTCTCTGAGGCTGTGCTATGCATCACCAAGGCACTTAAGCTAAATAGGCTTTGAGCTAAGCATGAAACAGTATGCTAACATGCTCACAATGACAATGTTGGACAACATTAGAGCTTTTACTGGTGCAGGGTTGTCTCCCACATCACTTTCTAATTTCAAAAACCGATCCGTTTTGTGTCAGTGCATCCGGGGCAATGTTAACTAGCTAACAGTGTCAAAAACACGCTTGTCTCTACCTGATGATGTGTGAATTTTGAAGTTTTTTATTAATGCGAATCCTTGAGCACATTTAGATATAAAAAAAAACTAGCTTTGTAAAATATCAAAAAAAACATTTTTTTATTTTAACGTAACTATTTGGCAGCACCCCTGTCTTCACAGCCCACTAGATGGCGCTCTAAGTCCCAACATTGGCCCGTGGCCTACTGGTTGAGATGGCCGAATTAGAGCAGCTCTCAGAATTTAGACATTTTGTGAAGGCTGTGTTTATGCAACTCCAAATATTTTTGAGGTTGTAGTTTGTGGTGATGTTGTGCTGGGTTGTATTATATTGTGTCTCCAAATATTTATCATGAGATACTGCTGATTGTTAACTGACTTTACGAGACTATAACCTTTACATGCCTGGCATGAACGCACTGATGTGAAACTGCAAATGTTTTAAAAAAGCAGCAGTTCAGTGACAGAGAGGAGAAAGTGAACTGTGTGCAGCAACACACTGCCCACACGTGGCCGAGCAGTGGCCTGCAGCAGCTAACACGCCCAAGCTGTACAACAACACAAAGTTGGTGGCCTCTGAGTTGTAACCCAACAAACTGTGACCTCAGCCTGCATCAGGTGTTGAGAAACGTTCAACTGTCCAATTGTTGTGGGAACCCCCCATACGCCTGCCTCCCGTGCCTTTACCCTGTCTTCTGGAGTGCAGATGAAAACTCAGACAAAATGAGACAAATGAGTGAAAACGATACCGATCAGACTGATAACCAGAAAGACCTGAAAAAAACAGAATCTTTAAATGTGTCTCTGCCTCTGGTGAAAAACATTTGAAGTGAGTGTGTCAGCTTCAAGTCTCTTTTGTACAGGCGAGGTCAAAAGGTCACTATAAGTCTGTGAGTGACAGCAGTAATGGTGAGTGGGGCTATATTTAAATCCCGGGGAGAGGAACAGCCTTGACTCATGTGTGGACCCTTCACATCCTCTTTCCACACACAAAAAAATGAAACTGCTCTTCTTGGTAAGTTGCACTAAATAAAACTCCCCTGATCCATATGACTTAATAACAATAATTATTTTAAGACACTGATTGTGTAATCTTTTGCTGAATCATCAAACAGCAACCTTTGAAATAAAAGGCAGTTCTAAAGGGGTGATTAAGTAGGGGGAAAAAAAGGCATGTATATTTTGGACCATGTTCTCATGTCCCCTGATAAGTTAGTACGTAGGTTGCATATTATTGGAAAGAGTAAAGTATCACTGCCTGGTTAGAATAGATTTTATGGATTTGTGTGATAAAGTGAACCCTTTCTTGAAAGATTCTTTCACAATGTCCTGCTGAGCAGATCAGTCGCTTTGTTGTCCAAATGGATCTGGAGGCTAACTGTGTTGATTGGATGGTGGCAGCTGAGGAGTTTAGTCAAGGCCGTTGTGGTTGATTGGTGGAAGGAGTGAAAAGCAGGAGCATTGGGTTTTCCCACAGAACCAGAGGAGCAGCTCCTCTGAAGCTTTATCAAGCCCAGATCACCTGATAAAGCCACCGTCCCTCCATAGGAACCTGTTATTCATAGTATATGCTAGTAAAACAAATATTTGAAGGACAAATCCTTTAATTCTGATTCAGCGTTTCATCAGCAGAAGAAACACTTGTGTTTGCTGCAAAGACTTAAACTTGTTATCTCGAGCAGTGCTTCCCAAATCAGTTTAAAGTGCCACATAAATGTTTTAGATTAATGAGGAAAGTGTGGCAGGTGGATCGTGTGTTATCCCTTCACTCTTTGTGTTTTCAGACTGGCTTACCCCCGGGGCTAATTTGACATGCACATGCATACCTATCTGTGGTGCTATCTCTCTACAGTATATCTGTGTCAGCAGCAGGCTGAGGCAGGAGCATGAGAAATGGAGGCGAGCTCGGTCCTCAGTCCCACGGATAGGGGCTGTGCACTCAGCTGTAAACGGTTTCTGTGTGTGTGTGTGTTGTGAGTCTTTATTTCCATCTGTTTTCATCACTCCTGGAAAGGTGGCATGACGAGTCTTCCCACAGGAGGGGCGATAGCGTTAGCGTCCTGCACCTTCCTCCTCTCCTCACCTTACTTGATGACATGGGCCTTATCGCTGCATCTGCCGGGCCGGTTAGCCCTTCCCCCTTTGTTTGAGGATTAAGGGACGCTACTGCACCCATTGTGAGTTACGGAACACTAAATTGGGAGCTTTCCGACACGGACGAGGCACAGACCTCTTCCTCTGTGAAGAGTCTGTATTTAGAGTCATGTGATTATTTTAGATAATCTTTTGCATAATTGAATAATCTCTGGGGCTGCGATGATGGACTCTCTCTGGACAAACAGGCTTTATGGACCGCTAAATATGCTAATATCTACACTGCATTAAATCATCATTCTGTTTGGCCTCGAGCTGTGGGGGGAAAAGAAGTGGCATGTTTAGATCCACAAGTCAGGAAGCTGTGAAACTATTTAACTTTACCCCTATGATAAAAAAGGAGTCCTCCATAATGTGTCATGCCAATATAAGGTCAGAATGTGATACATTATATTCAGTTTTACTTTAGGAAAACTGAAATGTTTCACAAAACTGACAGCATCAAAGAGGTGATGCCATCACTCCATAGCGAGCCACCGTTACAAAGAGAGGTTGACCTTGCCTTTGGCCTCTTGGCTGTCTGACAAAGCAATCCCCATGCTCCAGTGCAGTACGGCTGTCCTCTAAATGAAAGTAGCTGAGAGGCGAAGGGCAGAGAGGCCTATGGAATATCAATGTGCGATGCTCTCAATTAAGATTAAAGCTTCGAATGGAATCCTATGTAGCCGCTTCCCTAAGAAATGCTTGACATTTTACCCTTGCTGACTCTGGATAAAAAACATTAAAAAAACCTGTCCTGCGCCACCACCACTACCAGCACCACCACCACCACCACAGCCGCTAACTAGCTGCCCCTCCTCAGCTAACCCTCCATTCACTGAACTCATTCTGTAGATATTGACTTAGGCTACAGTCACACTTCTAAGAAATAAGTGAAATGGATCATCTTACTGCCAGTGGATGATAAGAATGCTGAAATATGAAAAAGCGTCTGGATCAGCAAAATGACAAACTAGGGGGGGAAATATGAGGCAGTCATGATAAACCCTTAGAGACAAATTCCCTACAGCTAGACGGAGAAATGAGGAGAGGAAAGAGAGGGGGAGAGAGGTAAGGGAAAAAAGAAAATATACATCCGCAATATGCTCATTTTAAATGTATGTTTAAGAGAGAGCCTCGTTCATTTACAATACATGAATCCTCTCCGAATACCAAATACATTGACAGACTGCACGTAAATGGCTTTTAAACATAAAACACCAGCCATGGGTTCTTTTTTTTTTGTATATTGGCAAATCTTATCTGATTTGAAACAGATTTATTAGTAACATCATTCAGTTAAGGAATTTACTTCCTATATTGTACTCTCAATCCTTTTCTGACACTTGCACACAATATTGTCTGTGTATTTATTATATTATACTACTAAACACTCCTTCTCCATAAGAAACAGCCAATTACAGCGCTACAGTTCTGTGCTTTTTTCCACTATAATTAATACAATGTTTGAGATTTATTGAGCAGTTTGTTAAGATTCAGCAGATGTTGTTTCTGGGACAGCAGCTTCAGTTTGAATATAAAACACAAGTCGGTGTTTACTTGGAATATGCGGCATATTTCCTGGTGATTTACAGAACATGGTGTCAGTTGTTTACATCAGATCTTGTAGATTAATACAGATTATGATGATGTTTACAGTGTTTATCTGCCAGTATTGTCACATCTGAGCAGTGCAAGCATATGTTCATACTTATTATGTGGCCACACACATTATGTGGCCATTTAAATCTAGACATAAAATTATCTAATTTAATTGACTGCTCATTGACTGCTCATTTAATTGAACATATGAAGCTCCAGGTGGGGCTAAACTGTCTGTATAAAGACGATTTTATATTTTATTGCTGAAAGTAAGAGAGCAGGGACTTATTATGAATGCGATGTAGAAAATAAGATCAAAATGGAGCCTATCGTGTAAACTCCACCCTTGATAAACAGAATTCCACATCACGCTCCAACTCTGCAGTTAACTGAATCAATGCAATTCCACTTGTGCTGATCTTGCAGACTGAGGCCCTTCCCCCATCCACCCTCTCTCTCTCTCCCTCTCTCTCTCTCTCTGTCGCTCTCTCTCTCTCTCACACACACACACACACACACACACACACCCACCTCCCTCCCCGTGCAGATCTACCCATCGTAACACATTAGCAGTAGAAGCCATCACACAATCAAGACAAGGCAGTGTATGAGACGTCAGGCCAATTTGTTTCCTTCTTGGAGCTACATCACATTAGCAGGGTGGCTATACCCTTGAGCTAAATCCAAGTTCACACAGAGGGAGCGGGCTGCCGGACAGGAGGGCAGCAATGTCAGCACTTTTCAGACGGCTGCTGACATGTATCCAGCAGACTGACAAGTATGAAAAAAAGCTTGATAGTTTGAAATATGGTCCTTTGGATGTTTCTTTTTTTATATAAGCTTATAATGGCATTTCCCGAGGCCTGGAAGAGAAAGAGTGTGCAGTCAAAAAAATGAATCCACAAAGTTCTTCAGTCAGAGGTCAGGACATCAAATGAATCTGTCGAGTAGTAAATGAAAGGACTGGATTTTATTTCCACTCTCATCAGAATCTCATGCCTCCAAACAAATCTGATATGACTTCAGCTGTGCCGTCCCTGAATCATAAGACAGATGTGACTCGGAGAGACCAGTCAATAGTTCAATTATCTGAAGTCTGTCTTGCTTAATTAAACATATAATTGACCATCCATGGACTAATGATAGCCATCCCATTACCCATGAATCCAATGGGTTTGCCATAACCACCACTTGACCCCGTTGTGGATTGACTGGCCTTAGGTACAGGGTCAGAGTGTATCCACTGTTCACTGCTGTGACACTCCTCAAGACTGTATTCCCCGCCGCATGTCTCAGGATGAGGATCTCAGCTCTGCCAAAAACAGTTGGAGGGAAAAATGCAATTACTGCAAGATTATCATACTGCTTCCGTTTGACTTTTCTGACTGAATTCATGAATATATATGAATCCATCTTGCATCTCAATCTGGAACACCCCCCCTGCCCCCACATCTATGTTTGGCTGGTGGCATTTTCTTTGTTTCCTCAAAGTGTGTCCTTACAGGAAGATTAAAGTGTTACCCTAAAAAAAACCCAGACCATAATTTAAAAATAGTACGAAACATCAGAAATCTAAGCGCGCGTGTTCGCTCTGTTAAAATAGTCCCCTTAAAATACATTTCCAAAACTTTAAGGGAGAGTGCTGTGTGAAGAATGTGTTTTTCCTAAATATTGCTGTTGTCAGGTGAAAACCTCCAAAATGTCAGTTTTTCAGGAACTAAGAAACACAACTTGTTTGTTTGTTTTTTGCTTCATGACCAAGCATTTTTAAGTTTATCCAATTGAATTCTGAAAGGTTTTTATGAGCTTCAGGGCTGTATAATTTCTTTAAACCATTTCAACTGAAGGAATAGGCAGACATTTTGGAAATGCGTTCACTCACTTTATTTCCGAGAGTTAGATGGGAAGATTGATACCACTGTCTGTCCATTTTGTATGAAGCTAGAACCAGGAGACATTTAACTGTAGCTAAGTAACAGGACTTTTCTAATAAATTGTTTCAGCATGTAGCTCCCTGTAAAACTACAAATTTGTTGATTTCATATTTCTGCTTTTACAAACAAGATATAACATGTTAATTAGTGAACTTTAGGTTGCTGGAGGGTGTATTTTTGAGCTTTGGACAGAGCCAGGCTAGCTTCCTCAGCCTAAGCTAAGCTAACCATCTCCTGGCTGTAGCTTTATAGTTCCTTCCTTTAAAACAAGTTATAACGATAAAATCCCAATCACATATTCAGTAGTTAGGCCTACCATTTAAAAACTTAGTAACTTTGATACTAGATACTACTACTATACTGACATGATAGCAGAGTTTGGTACCAGCTGAGGAGTTTAGTCAAATGTTGTATTAACACAAACAGGGGAACAAGAACTTTGATGAAATAAAAAAGATGTTTGATTCAAATCAGGAACAATCACAATTATGAATCTGACTAGATATTTGATTTCAGTTTTGTTTTTGATAATTGGTTTAGTATGAGTTTTAGTAAGAAAAATATAACTAATAGAAAACAAGTAAAATGTAAATTTAATTAACTTTGATAAATTTGTACTTTCAGCTTTTGATACTTTGTGCTAAACACACATTTTGGTCATTGCCAAAAAAGTGTTGCAGGTTAGTACCTATATTTTGTATTGCTACCTTAAATTTAGATGATTTTACTCTATTATCACTTACGTTTATCCACATTTTCACACTCATATATACACTGTAAATATCATGTCACTGTGGAGCACACTTCTAAATGCCTGACAACACCTGTACCCAACCCCCAAACACACACACACACACACACAGAGCACCCCTCTCTCCCTGAATGTATCACCAACCTTTGGACTTCCCCACTACTCCCTGTATATTACAATCAATCTGACGAATCATTTAAAAGCCCACTGAAACAGACAGATGGGTAATGGATTGCATGGCAAATCAATGCTGGGATCAATGGAAGACATGCATCAATAAATGGATAGAGAGCTGCTGAAATAGACACCAGAGTTAATGTGGAACAGTGTATAACATCATTGTGTGGAGCACACAGTGGAGAAGGCTAATACGAGTCGCCCCCGACTGATAAGGTGTCCTTTTGAATAATGGAGACAACAAACTGACAGTGATAAGCTAAACTTAAGCTTAGCTGCTCTAGTGTGGCTGAGGGAGCTGCGTATTTAGTGCCCATCCCCAACACACGGACACACACACACACACACACACACACACACACACACACACACACACACACACACACTCTCTTTCATAAAGGCAGCCACCACCGGGCCAGTTTCTATGCCTACTGTAGCTCCACAGCAGTTTCCTGCCAATTCACTAGACAGTAGATACAGTATCAAGGGAACAATAAGGCAGGAAATTTAACAAAAAGACAAATCTGTGTTTTTCTGTACAAAACAAAAAGTCCTGGGAATCCTTTCTCTGTCCTCACCGGGGACGTATGAGCAAACACAGAGTCACTTTGATCAGGAACAAACTATATTGTTGTATTTCAGATGTAAGACAGTATACTGAGCAAATGTACAAGGACACATGGTGTTGTGGGGGAGCAGCTCACCACAAGTGTTGAACTTGTGTTAGACCCAGGTGGCATTGTGACCAGAGTCTGACTCATCGCTGCAGCACCGGACGATCCAGACTTGTGGTTTTAACGTTCAACGGCGTGAGGCATCCCACTCACTGATGACTACATTTATTACTGGTGTCAGCTTTTGTGAATAGGCCTCATATTAAACAAAATAAATATAATTCCTAATAGACCTCAGCGGGCAGTCCTTGGACAAGCAAGTGGCAAGACACTACAGCTGTTTCTTGTGGGCTCGTGCCATAAATCTCTGGTGAATGGCTGGTTTAAGGGTGGGTGCTAAGGAGCAGCTGTACTCGTCTATAAATAGCGGCGAGGCTGCTGCCGGACAGCGCGTTAAAGCTCAACATGCAGTTTAGCACAAAGAGCCTATCAACAATACCTTCCACCTGCATTAGCCTAGCTGCGGCCTAGCATCAGCATTACAGCACAGGAAGTGACTGTTTTGCAAAGTGAGCGTCCGCACATGTCACCATGTCTGACTCACACATCCAAACAACAGCCAGAATCCCGACCACATAATTCAGACGCACTTTATTTTTCCAATGAGCTGAACGTTCATTATCAGTGTGTAGCCTGAGGCAGAACGCTCCCTCCTCGGTGTAGTGACAACCACCGGCCGCCCTGATGGAAAACAAAACCAAGGTGGCACAGCAAACACGAAATCATTATGACAGGCAGAGTTCAACAAAGTAGGACTCAGCACACTAAGCACATTTTATCAGTGTTTTCTTTTAGTCAGGTTCTTCCTCTGAATTACAGAACAGACTGAAATTCCTACATCCAGCCCTGCTTGTTCAAGCTGATAATAAAAAGTGTGATGAGCCTGTTTGTGTATATTTGGCTGCACGCACCTGTTTGGATGTACTGTAGGGTAAATGTAATTGCTAAACACAGAGCCTGGCAGTGTTCAGAGATGCCAAATTGTGCCTCTGGGAGCCACTATAGCTCACAATCTGATTAATGAAGGCCAAGTAATCAAGCTTCAAACTCATCAACCATGTTTGCAGTAATTAAAAGGTTTATGTTCAGCACCAGGAGAGCCGTTTGACTCTGTCAGTCAGTGTCAGAAGCCAAACCTGATGTTTGTTATTTCCAGGAGCCAGAGCCAAAACCCTTTTCACACAAAATCCACTGCTCTCACTATTTATATGATCATATAAATGTCATAACAAATACAATGTGTAACATATAGAAGTCCAGTCTGTGCATTCACACATGCAGGCACAGAGGGAGCCTACACAAATGTACACGGTGATGGATATAAATCCAAAAATCAATTACATGACGACTGCTGTCTGTCTGCATCATCCTGATCTATTCTGTCCTGTGGGACTCTGAGAGGCTGTTAGAAGGGGACATGGGCTGTTACTGTAAAATACTGCAGTCATACGGCACAACCCCTTGTCTTCAAATCCAAATGTACATTTTACACACAAAAAAAATGCAGGATATTCAAAAGAAATAAACTCATAGTACATGTGCAATGAATTGCTTTTCAAAGAAATTCAAACTCAGATCCCTTTGACATTCGATAACCTCCTAAAACAAATGATCACTATTGTTGTCCCTGTTTCTGCACACCTGCAATAAAGAGGTTATCTCACATCTGGGTGGGTGTGATTTGTCATTATGCAAAATAGCACACGCATGCTGACTAACTGGATTAGGCTTTAACACAGTATTTGGTAGGGTATAATGTTACACCTTCTTTTCAGACATGCTGACATACACAAGGATTTTACCCAGCATGCAGTGGGAGATGTTCTACCACTACAATTCTCCAGGGATCATAAGTGACCTGAAGAGGACATCGGACGGTGTCACGTCCAAATATGTTCAGCCCAAAGTTGAATATGAGCATTTTACGGTTTAAGACTGCATGAGACAGCTATCAAAGTTATTATTATTAATTATTATAAAAAATACATCTAAACATTTTATAAAATTGTGATAATTCAGCAACGTCTCTGTGTTGAAAAAGACTGATGTGGTGTTGTTTCATTCTAAGAAATAAGCCATTTGTATTTCCAGAGTTCCAACACGTTTCCATAAGGGGAGCGAAGCAGGACACACTGAGACAAATGAGCCAGTGAGCATGTTTTAGCTAAGGACAGGGCTCTCTCTGGTGGCTGAGTCCTGCTAGTGTTAGAGCTAATGCTCATCACAAGTGTGATTCCAGTAAGTGAGTAAAAATAGGCACTTTCTATCCCGGAATTAAAAAAAGAAAACAATTAAAAAGTAAATCATAGATATAGTGTTTTAATTGTCACATGTGAAGTGGAGTATGTGAGCTCCTCGCTTTACAAGTGAGCCCAGCCTAATAGGTACACACTGTTGTGTTGTGGAGCCCCCACTGCTTCCTTGATTACAGCCAGTGCTTGCTTTGCAGCAGCCAATTAAAATCAAATACCATTTTCGCACATATTATCACCATTGTATTTACTTGTAGATCAATTCCCTTCAGCTGCGCCATTTTGCATAATGAATGCAGAGGCTTTTGATGTGTTTGCCTGGTAGGAGATGCACGCGCCACAGGAGGAGCCGCCTCCTGTTCTTACCTTATTGCCATGCAATAGTTTGAATTGTAGGCTGGATGGGAAAGTGTGGCATCCTTTAAATGAAAACACCAGGTTTGTTTTTAAAGTTCTAAACTGCAATATTTTATAGTTAGCGGTTATAATCATGCTTTATTGTGACCTTTAAGTACATTTCTCTGTAAAACAAGGTAATATCATACAATATCAAACGCTACCAATATGGGTGAAAATACAATTAACCAATCAATGAATTGATATTGAGAAAGCCATCTGTGTAACCCTGTACACAGATGGCTTTGATAGGAGACATAACAGATGTTATGCTATAACAGATGTTATGGCTCCTATCAGTATCATTTAACCATCCTCGCCCTATCACTCAAGGTGGAGCTAAGTTAACTACATTATATGCAGTTTGGTAGTTTATGTGACACAATCCTTCATATCTATATTACATCTCTGTATTATATCATTGTAATTTGAATACGTTTAGTTATATGTTTAGATGTTGTTAGACAAAAGAAGTCATTTGAAAACATTATGGAAATTGTAATGGGTGTTTTTTAGGAAAATGATTGTCAGATTAATGGGAAATAGACAAAATTGTTAGTTATAGCCCTTGGTTTTTAAGATCATGTCATATTTAGTAAATAAAATCTTAATCTGTAAAGTAACTATAACAGTCAGATAAATTAACTGGAGTTAAAAGTACAATATTAAGTGTAAACTAGCATACAATTTAAGCAACAAACTTGATTTTGAGACTTAGACCTATTATACACCATAGCAATTGACTTGTTAAATGCAATATGAATAATACTAAATGTGAATCAGTATTTAAATAAAAAATATGTTTATGTCTATATGTTTTTGGAAGTGTTCTGTTCTTTTACAGTATTTTGAAATATGGGCTTTTAGAAAAGCCAGTATGTTTCTAATGCAGTCCTTTTTACATCCGCATTTGGAATTAATTTGTTCAAATTAGTTGCATCTACACTCACCGGCCACTTTATTAGGTACACCGGCTAGAACCGGCTCGGACTTCCTGTTGCCTTCATAACTTCCTTATATCTTTGTGGCACAGATTCAACAAGGTGCTGAAAACATTCCTCCGAGATTTTGGTCCATATTGACATGATGGCATCACGCAGTTCCATCTATGAAGCAAATCTCCTGTTCCACCACATCCCAAAGGTGCTCTGTTGGATTGAGATCTGGTGACTGTGGAGACCATTCGAGTTCAGTGAACTCATGTTTAGAAAACCAGTTTGAGAGGATTTGAGCTTTGTGATGCGTTATCCTGCTGGAAGTTGCCATCAGAAGATGGTACACTGTGGTCATAAAGGGATGGACATGCAACAATACTCAGGTAGGCTGTAGCGTTTAAACAATGCTCAGTTGGTACTAAGGGGCCCAAAATGTGCCAAGAAAATATCCCTCACACCATCAAATCACCACCAGCAGCCTGAACCATTCATACAAGGCAGGATGGATCTATGCTTTCATGTTGTTTATGCCAAATTCTGACCCTACCATCTAAATGTTGCAGCAGAAATTAAGACTTATCAGACGAGGAAACGTTTTTCCAATCTTCTATTGTCCAATTTTGGTGAGCCTGTGCAAAGCCTCAGTTTCCTGTTGTTAGCGGACAGGAGTGTGGCCTTCTGCTGCTGTAGCTCATCTGCTTCAAGGTTCCACGTGTTCAGAAATGCTCTTCTGCATACCAGTCTTCTCGTCATCAACAAGGCTTTTTCACCCACAGAACTGCCGCTCACTGGATATTTTCTCTTTTTCTTTCTCTGTAAACCCTTGAGATGGTTGTGCGTGAAAATCGCAGTTTCTGAAATGATCAGACCAGCCTGTCCGGCACCAACAAACGCGCCACGTTCAAAGTCACTTAAATCACCTTTCTTCCCCATTCTGATGCTCGGTTTGAACTTCAGCAGAACGTCTTTATCATGTCTACATGTCTAAATGCATTGAGTTGCTGCCATGTGACTCCATGTGTCTACTGTACAATAAGTAGTAGAGAATATTGCAGTGTTTCCTATTTTTAAAACTAATGGACTGCAAGAAAGAAATGTGCTTTAGCTCATTACTTAACTACAGCCTTAAGTTGCTTATCTGTAAACATGATCCTTTGATCACCTACTGCTTCCTACTCTCCATTATAATTATTATATATTTCACACAACCAACAGGTGTCCTTCCTTTGTGAATAAAGCCATGTGTACATCTTGATATCAGGTAGGTACACCTCATCTCCTCAATATAGTTAAACATTAATCACATAAAGCTCAGAGTAATGCATTTATAGCTCAGGGCATTCTGAGCACACTCTTCACCAGAGCCAAGACACTGACGTGTTTTGATCATTTACAGTGGGACCTTTGTGCTTCATATCTCGCATTAATGTGCGTTTGTGCCAGGCTCAGCAGCACGCAGTGCCCATGTAAAACCATGCTTCAGTTTATGTGGAGATTCCGAATAACTTTAAGTTCATTGTTGCTAATATGGAGCTTTGCTCAAACGCCACAAGTCTGCTTAAAGACTGCATAAAAATGTGCAGTTTGTTTAGCTGTTTATCCTTCTCAAATCCCTTTTTCCAAGAATGATGTTGACAAGAATCAGTGTGGGAAATGAATAGAAAACATAATATAACAGCAAGGAATCAGGAGTTGTAAAATCCCATCTGTGTGTGTAAAGAAGTGTTCATTTAGCATTCATCCTAATCTCTGTTGGTAATGTGACAGAGCTTCTTCTCCAAATCCATCCTGGACAGACAGCAACTGTGATTGACTATGTAATCAGCAGAGGTGCCAGTATCACAGATGCTGTCTCAACTAATTGCATGAAGGCACTGCAGTGCATAAGGCACAGGTGCTCATCCTCTTTGTGAAGTCACTTTGCCGAGGGATTGCTTCTTTGTGTATCTTGGAGATTTTTTCTAAGATCTCTTTTCACATTGCAATGGAGCTAAAAGTGCACACAATAGGTGGGTAAATGTTAGAAAAGACAAATAAATAAGCACTAATCTAGCAAGACACTACTTTGTTTATTAGCAAAGTGTAGTGAGAGCAGCAGTTACAGCATCCAAATGTGTTTACAGAAGCAAAACAGCACTTCAATGCATTTTCACTCATAGTACAGCAGATATCATCATGTCTTAACTGCCTCAGCCAATGATATTCATTAAACTGACATGGTCAAAAAATGATTTGGTTAAAATAATAATTTCTGTCAATTACAATTCTGCTGTTGTTACCCTTGCACACAAAATTGCTTCGACGTGGACAGGACACAGCATGAAAAGGACAAAAAGTGGGCACAGCAGAAAATAAGACAAATAGAAGAAAGCTGGAATTCTACTGCGTAAGCCAAAACCATTTATTTGAAACAGAGGGATCCACAAGAAGCTCTTCCCCCACTGCCTTCCATCACCGAAATCCCTGAAGACAAACTAGTATACACATCGGTCTCTTGGCCACGTGCCTGTGCCCGCACTTTCAACAAGCAGTCCGGGGTTTGGTTCCTGCACAGAGTCTTTGTGTACCCTCTGCCTGCTGAGAACGCCAGGCCCCTGAGTCACGTTGGTGACGTCCGCTAGCTCTCGCCTCTGGGACAGGGCGCTCACCATGTGCTCCAGCTTGGAGCGGATGGTGGAGTAGTGGTACTGGCGCTCTTTGGTCAGCTTGTGGAAGCAGTCCCTTAAGGTGTCGTTTGGAACTACCTGGGTGGGCCAGATCTGCCTGGGAGAGGGGGCCTGGTTTGGCGCAGCTGTGCTTGTTGGCGCGATACGGTTGGCGTGTTCCCCGAGCTGGAGATCAGTCTGGGTGTAACTGTCTGCTACTGGCCGGCTGGTCTGGGTGGAGGCGTGGCAGGAGAGGGCGATGGGGGTCACTGGCTCTTTCTCCGCTAACGGATCTGCAGGGAAACACAGAGCGTTGCTACCAGCCAGGATCTCCTCCTCCATCTGCAAGTGCGGCTCCTCTGTCCAGTCCTCGCCTATGGTGGAGGAGTCGGACACCGGGTCGGCTTTATGGCGCTCCGGAGTCGAGGCTTCACACTGGGGCTGCACAGTTTGGGGCTTGCGGCTGGGTGTGCTGGTCAGACACGCTGGCTCCACCGGCCTCTCTCTGGCCACGTGGGGGGACGAGGTGACTGAGTGTTTGATGAGGAGGTGCTCATAGATGCCGCTGTTTCGGACACTTAGAGGTCCTCGGGGGTTTATAGGTAAGGACTGGGCGTAGAGGATGCGGAACTCCTCGTCAAATTTCTCTGTTATCTGACCAGAAAGCTCGATTAGGTTGCTGCTATTTAGTTTGCCGTCAGTCCAGTTGAACCTGCACAGGAATGGGATTTAACAACACGCGTGACTGAAAGGAAGCAGGTGCAATTACCCAAACCCAGCAAGAAAAATGTATTACTAGTTACATGATAGCCAGCTGAAAAATGTGACTTTAGGTCAAACGGTTAGCAGGCTTTTACCTGTAGGACCCAGTTGCTACTCGGTTTCCATCAATCAGCATGAACCTCTCATGAACTTCCCCAGTAATCCTCGCTCCTGATCTCATGTAATAAGTTGTACCAGTTATGGTTCGCACTCTCATTTGCTGTCAGGAATTTAAAAAAAGAAGGAAAAAGTACAGAATTTACTGCACAATTTGACAGTCATATCAAATGTTACAGGACATATTTATATTTGATGCCATCTGATGTTGGTATTGTACACACAGAGCCACACCCAGCTTTACTGAACCAACCACATACCTGAAGATCGTCCAGGCGAACGCTGACATTTTTGCACATATTAAGGAAACCAGGAGCACATGACTGGTCCAGCAGGATGTAGACAGGGACTTTGCGGAGGGAGCATGCCTCCTGAAGATCCTTAAAGATATCCAGGTCTGTCAGGGAGTCTGTAACTATGGCAATCACCTGCAGTGGAAAATGACAGAGGTCATAATAGAATAGAATTCTTGTGTCGCAGTGTTTTTTATTATTATCCAATGCACTGCCTTATTTAAACAGAGCTGTGAATCTCTCTCAGACACACTCCCAATAATAATGCGTGCGCTGATGAGCTTTCTATTGACTGTGGTCTGTTACCATGGTAATTGACAGGAACGCTTGGTCAGCAAACAAGTTACTTTCATACAGGAGACAAGTGGGTGCACTGTAGGGGTTGCCTCCCTTTTGCTGAGCTTAGATTTTCACTGAGACTTCTCTTTTTCTCGAGGGGGAATGGAATTTCACACGCTGTGGTAAAGGTTGTGTTTCTAGGATTAGACACGGATGTTTACATGTCAGATTTATCGTTTCTAACTGGTGTTATCCACGTGCAGCTTTGTCAGGTGCTTAATTGGATGACGGTGTGTTGGTGCATATTTTTAGGAAAATGTGTAAAAAAAAATACAAAAAACAAGAGTTCAGTTTCACAGAAATACAGGAACAGGCTGTTCCTGTGAGCCGACCAGTGACGATATAGATGCACGGTGTGTTGTTACAGCCAGTGGCGCCGTTGTACAATAAAGACTGTGTGCAGTGAGGTGATTCAACATTACAAAAGGACAGACGATCTAACGGTTGAACTTGGATGAGAATACTTTTCAAGGTTTCAACTGCTTATCAGCACACTGTGTATACACCACCACCACCACCTCTTCAGCTGTAAATCTGAGAGGAAATCCACTGTTTAAGGATTTCTAATGAAAGAGAGAATGCAATCTTTCATGGAGGGGACCAAAGCAAGTTGAGGCACATCTGGCACGCAGGCCCTACACAGGCAGGCCTGAGGTTCTGCTGAAGCCGCACACTCCCTTCATGCTGGAATGTTTCTTCCCAAAACCAGAGGCTGGATGGGCTGACAGCTTGCGTCAGGAAGCACCACCATGAATATTCATACTCTGTTTTTGTTTGTTTCGTCCTTTCGGTCACTATACGTTTGATCAATATTTCAAAAACCTGAACTTGTAAGAAATTTCAGGCTGATCAAGGAAAATCCATGGGGACAATCTGGCATGTTTTTAAAAAAGATTTTCCCTCCAGAAATGTTTTAATAAGTGACTATATATAGGCTACACACACTCACCCAGCAGCCAAAATAAAAACCCTGTTGGATATGACTGTCATGGTATCACTGGAGCCCCTAGAATACTATTACACTGTAACTATTACAATGTGAAATAATGGGGGAGTAGAAAACACACAAAATTACCACAACTTGATATTATACAGTATGCCCTGTAATGAGAAATGAACACTGACAATAAGGTACCTGTGCCTGCAGAATATTGTTTCTTTAAAGGAAATTATAGAATCAGTTGTGAAATTATAAAGAATAATTCAGATAGCCCAACTTATTACAAACCAGTATGCTACTGTGTTTTAATGCTTTCGTTGTGCATACCTCTCTGGCACTTTTAATCATGCGCCTCGCAGCCTCCTTGCAGCCGTAGATGCACTCCCCGTAGCTGGGCTGGAAGTGCGCCACGGCCCGTGTGACTCCCCGGTAGGAGCCGGCGGTGAAGGCGGGCCAGCCGATCTCCAGCAGCGGCGGTTCCACGTCAGACACCTCGGGGAAATATGTGAGGGAGGAGCAGTCCAGGGAGCTGCCGAGCGACCGCTCCAGCGCCTGGTCCTCCCTGTGGAGGGAGACACACCGCGGGGCCACGGCGGCGCTCCGGATCCGCTCGATCTCGTCGTCGGACAGAAAGTTGGGGATCCTCTCTGTCCTGAGGAAGTCCAAAAAGTTGTCCAGCCCTCCCGAAAGCAGCTCCTCCAGAGCCAACCGGTGTCTCTCGTTGTACACCTCCTGCAGGTTCAGGTCACCGGGCCCGGCGTGTTTGTTTGGACCCAACCTGAGAGGTGAGCCGTCCAGGAGCTGCGACAGAGCCATCGCTGTGGGAGTTCCTTCTCCTCACACAGTTAGCAGCCAGGTAACGTTTAGACCCGCAGGGAGCCAAATTCATATTTCGTTTTTCCCTCCGTTCTCGTCAGTCGTGGATCCGTATTGGCTGCCGGACGTTTGTGAAACCAGGATGGCGTCTCCGGGCTCGTCGAGTCAGACTGTCAGTCTAATGTAAAGCAGGTCTCATTGGCTCGTTTGGAGGCAAACAAACCTCCTGTACGTCCCTCTGCTCTGCCCTGATCCGGTTACACCGCAGAGATCAAGGGAGAGTACAGAGCTCTCACTCCGGCGCTTTTTCCTGGTATCACGGAGTGTGTGATTCCATGGGACCAGTTTCCTCAACTTCACCATGTCTTTTAGAACGGTTGCTTTCTTTCAGGGCTTTCTGACGAGATAAACATGTAATGTAAAACATGAAAGTAATTTCCTCCATCTGTCCACACTTGCTCTGTCATCTGTCGCAGTGTGGAAGTAAAGCTTGAGAAGCTGTTGGCAGTCAAGAGGAGTATGACTCTCTGGTTTATGGTATGAAGCATCCCACTATGGTTATGTTAGTTTACAATACTCAAAACAAAAGGTTGCAACATAGTGATTGTGGTCGAGGTTTAGCCTCTATTGTAAAATGCTGCCAGGCTTGAGATAATCCACACTCAGGCCAAATAAGCACAATGCATTTAATGTTCAAATGTAGCACAAAAAGGTTGACAGTTTAACCATATGTACTTCTGGATGCTGCTCGTTAACTTAAACTGACTACAAACTGCAAATAAACGTCTATTATTTGAACACAGCCCAGCTTGTTTAACTACGGCACAAGTGCATTAATACACAGCGATTTGTCCTGATATATGAAAATAATGGATTCTGCTGAGTAAAATATTAATATTTGTATACGCCTACTTGAAGCGAGCGGGACTATTTTCAGGCCTATTTAAATGTGAATAGTGCTGAAGGAGCTGTCAAGTGGATTTGGTGACACCTGTGATGACTGGTGGTCACTCACATTGAGTGCATCATCACAGGCGTACTGCAATGGCCTAGAATAAATGTGCAACATCTAGAAAAGTATAGAAAAATAAACTGTAAACTTACAACCTTGAACAAACTTGCATTGTTTCTACAGTTACTCCCACCACGTCACCCCCAAACTGTCCTACAGAATGCCAACACCATATACTAATAACATTTTAAAACGTTTTAAATGCACCGAATGTATTGCTGTAACAAGAAAGGTTACATTTAAAAAAATCACATTTGAGGCAAATGTTTTTGATCATGCACATTGCACACGGCTCATACCCGCAGATCGGAAACACGGGTCTGGGTGTTTGTTTTTCTATTGAGTGATTCATCTTCCTGATAGATAATCTTTGTTTTTCCTGACGTATGCCAGCCACAGGCAACGGACGTCTGAACCCGGTCAGGATAAAGTGGGAGGGAAGAGCAAATCCATGTTTCCTAAATCCTGGAGGCCTGTTGTCGCCCTATATGTTCGTACGTTACAACAGACTTTGCAGATGTTGCGTTTATGTTGCATATGCTGTAGGCCCGCCCCCCTACCTGTTACACGTACACATAGCCAAGTGTACACACTAAATCCCTCATCCCTAATATTTCTAATAATTGTGTAACTCGGTGGTTTTATCTTAATACTTAATGTAATCTCTGTTCTATTACAACAGTATTCAATTTCTCCTGTTGCTATGACTTGTTGATATGTTTTTTCAGGATCCCTCCAAAGTATATCACCATAGTTTCTCTCTAAGTACAAGCTTTCTATTAGACCCTCATTCTAAGCTTGACTATGTTTTAGGCCTCTGCACTTTTCTCGGTGCGCTTTTACGCACAAGGCCAACAAGGTCACGAGGGTCACAGCCATATAACCCATATTCTACACAGTATAGACATAACTAGCATTCATAGTGTGATTAAAGGAAAGGACAAATGTCTACTTATGTGAACCTATAAAAATGGACACCAACAACTAGGCTACATTTACTGTGCGTAAAATGGTCTGCCACTATTACGCGTGTGAATAAAAGTCTATTTTAGTAGGCTAATAGGCCTGTGCTTTAAATGACAATTCCCACAACGATTCATATTCATAGTAGCCCATCAAGAGAGTTTTTTTTCTAAAGACGGCAGCCATGTATCGAAAAAAAAACATGTGACCTAATTAAGAGGACCTTTTGGGCGCTGAAGCTCACTGAAACGGCAGATCCCTAAACTCCTGTCAAATCCCAAATTTACACAATACAAATCATCTGTCCGGCCTGCTCCGCGGCGCCATCGTAGCTATGTATAACCCAATCTGTTAGAGCACTGCCTTACCCCTACATACCCAAATGTGCACCGGGCACAGTATACGTACACCCCCCCCCCCCCCGCCTTCCTTCTACACACACACGCGCGGGCGCACACACACACACACACACATACACACACACACACACATCTCCATCTCATCCCCGCCCCTCTCCAAAATTTTAGATGAAAGGGCTTTTGGATGACGCTCCGAATCACGTGTTCATAGGAAATACACTCGCTATAATTTTTTGGAGCTGCCTCGTCCTGCACCGCCGACCATAGTTGTTTTGCCGTCTCCATACAGTGTGGCAGAGGGTTGGAAAGGTAATGTAATGTAATGTACCTTGCCGTGGTCACTGACGGGTTCACGCCAGTTCACCGGGTTCACTTGAGGAGAGCTCCCACCCCCTGCTCGCCTCCTCTTCTTCTCAAGACGCAACGATCGGAGCTAATCCAATATTATTCATTTATATATTAATGTCGGATTCCATTTTTTCCCACCGACTGCTGAGGTAAGGACACATCTACTCTTCCTAAACGCGAATAGCGCTCGTTATTGGCGAGATGCGATCTCCAAAGTTGTTTACTGAAATTATACCTCGCTATTGAATATTGAATTTTCATCTGGTGCTGTAGTCAAGGCAGTTTATATGAAGTCGCCAATGTATAAAATGGCGACAGTAGGTGGAGGAGGGGGGGGTGGAGGATTTTGGGGAATATTCATAAGGTTATATAGAGTGCCAGATCGCCTTTGGCAGGTCGGCTCCGGCAGTGTGTAGCCCCACAGCCTTGTGAATGGAGTGAAACGGGTTAACTCGTCAGTTTGTTACAGTTACAGCAGCGGATCCTCCGTCTGGCTGAATCTGCGCTCCTCCTCGCGCTATACAATGTGGCGTATCTGCTTATTTTTATTGCACAACGCGCTGTATTTCCCCGACTGTGCCGTGAGTGTGAGTGCTTTTCTAGTTGTGAAAGACTTCTGAGCACAGTGCCATAGCAGGCTTATCGACTCGTATAAGAAGCCTCCGAGTCCATAGACGTTCAAACTGCACGCCAAGTATCAATTTCCATCTATCGATCGCTCACTCTCTACACATTTCTTCCTCCTTCCTGAGCAGAAAGGTAGGCCTGTACGTCTATGCACAGGACTCTTTTTCTTTCATTTCCTCCTCTTCCTCCTGTCAACATGTGCTGTTGCCCTACTCACAAACACGCACGCGCGCGCTCACACACACACACACACACACACACACTGAAACAGAGTACAGTAGGAAGAGCTACTCATTTAAGGAGGACACAGATATTTAGTAAACTGTGGGTTATCAGCGAGGCATTGTATTAAAACATATAAGTTCCTGTGGGTCACATTTTCTCACATCTGTGTATAAATATTGACCCAGCTTTGAATGCCATGTGTATCCCTCTGCCTTCAGGGGAGGGACCTCTGTGCTGACTAATGTTGCCTCTGTTGTTAATGCGTGGGTCCACAACACAAGAGACAACCCCATATCGTTCAAGCAGCCAGCTAGACAGGCAGTGTATTATAATTATTTAACTATGTAAGCTTGTTGCGTATAAAGTAGGTCTTGGAAATGACTGAGCAACCCTTCAGCCATTGAGGTTTTCCTGAGAGAGTAGGTGTACGGAGTAGAGTCCAGTCTCCAGTGGACATTACTGCATTCCGATAGTTAATTTTCAAGCGTGTGTGATGACCGGATAAACAAAGGTAAATGAGCTCTTGCTGTGCGGATCCGGCGGATTGGGTTCAGCTTGGCCCAGTGAGTTCAGTGTGTGTGGAGGTTTTCACTCCAGCGGGACGCTTATACTGGGGGAATGTCAATTCCCTTTGTGGATCCCTGGGAACGCTCTTCCATCTCCCTTCTCGGAACTGCTCTAATGAGGCCAGGCATATTGCCTTTCATCCCTCACTCTCTGCAATTAGGCACCGCTCACAGTTTTCGTTATGGCCACAGCGGAGTGTTTGTATACACAGATACAATGTAGTGGGCCAAGACTGCCCACTCCCCCTCCGCAAAGCAGAGTCTCTGCACACGCCACCCCTCGTATACCTGGAAAACTGTACTTTTCAGGATTTGGTGTTCTGTTTTCTACCAGCAGTCGCTGTAGATGGTATGTTTGTGTGTGCCTCCCACAGCTCAAAATGAATCCCCTGCCAGAGAATACCGAAGAAGGTCATATGGTCATGATTTTAAGATTTAGCTGACATGGAGTGTATAACATTCCTTGAGTTCAGAGAAGAAAATCTAACTAAACTAAACGATCTAATGCCAACCAGATCTATTTTCTTATCCGTCTTTATACAAACAAGCATTCATGGTAGGGGCATACCTCATAATCCTTACAGAAAATTCTCCGAACCACAATGTAGAGTCCTATTTTTCCCACCAGAAAGGGCGGCGTTCTATACAGGTTCACTTTTATTTGGGTCTTTCATCCTTTTTGGTATTGCTTTTGTCATCGGACCAATCCCGTATCGAAGCCCAGGCGGCTCAAAAGCCTCACTAAAACAGCATGTTTGCACAGTTCCAACCAAAAGAAACGCCCGTGCACTGAGGGGGGAAAAAAGATCTTGGGGCTAGTGGGAAAAGAGCCCCTGCCACTTTATCTGTCCCATGTAAGAAAGGTTTGGTCAGCAGGAGCTGGCATTTGCCAGGCTTTGGCAGTTAGAAGAGGCTGTGATGTCAGCCATTTTAGGATGGACAGTACAACGTGCGGTACGCCGCCATCTTTCTTCTTTTTCTTCTTAAGTTGCCAAATGAATGCCTGTAGTCTTGGCTACAGAACTGAAGAAGTTATTCATCAAAAGTGATGTAAAAGGATGCATGACTCAGAATTTTTTTCTTTGCACACCACGGTTTGTTTGTCCGTCATTCATCTGGGCCGGGGATAGAAGGGTTCGGAGAACAATGTAAGATTTCAACAGTGATCGCTCATATAACACAAAACAGGACTGTGCAGCAAAGATGCTCAGACAGGCAGAGGGCCGCAGGTTTGTACTGTAATGGCGCAGTCTCCAAGCCTCGCCGAAGATTTAGCAAGACAATAGCACTGACGGGAGGTCATTCGCAGCGCGGTATTTCTTTCATCAACCTCTGTCATAAACACAGTAACAGTGGAGCCGGGAGTTTTGTGTCGCTACGGCCCGACCAAGAGAGAAGAGGCAAAGTTGTTGCGGACCTCACGCAAAGTTAACTGAAAGAGACCTGAACCATGAATGGACTTTTCAAAAATGGCTGACGGGGCATATGGATTAAGTTTGTCCTGCACCGGATGCAGTCCGGGGAATTTAGTGTGTATGTCTGCGTGTGTGTGTGTGTGTCGTCTCTGTGTGTGTGTCTTGAGGTTGGTGGGTGTGGGCGAGTCACTCTGCTGTGTGTGTGTGTGTGTGTGTGTGGCGTGGTGGGCAAGGGGAAGAGAGGGGTTGCCATGGCGATGTTAACACATGAGTGGCACCACCGACCAGTCTCCCAGTGGACGAGGCTGCAGTCATGGAGGTAAGGGGGGGGAGTGTGTGTTTGTGTGTGCGTGTGTGTGTGTAAGGAGGAGGAGGAGGAGGAGGAGGAGGAGATGGCTGACAACACCTGCATCTCACACATTCAGACACTAAAACGCACACAAACACGCCCATGTAGAATAAAAGAAGAGCCCGCAGTGGAGATTGAGACAACACAGTGAGGCCACAGCATGTCCTCAGCTGGACAGGCGGCGAAGACAGGCGTGGACTCGTGCCGTATTAGCATTGTGCTAAGGACCCTTATGACTCTGAATTGTTTTTCAGCACACGTAATGCTGGAACCCAACACTTATTCATGCTGGCAAGCCTACAGTGCCATTCACACACAAAAAACATGTCCCCAAACTGAAACCTGTCCACCCTTACTGTCAATAAAAACCCACCACATTAGTCCACGCTGGCACCATGATGGACACAGGAGACACGCAGGAAACAGAACAATCGCAATTTCGACAGTCAGCCGTCTAAAGGCTCCCAGCGCTGGATCACGTTTCCCTTATAAATGAGGCGCCATTGTTCCCAATCTCTTCTCTGTGCAAGACAGTAATTGCTCTCTGTCTCTGGCTTATATTTGGGTGTCCAGCTGATCCACTCACATGACGTTAATCTATTTAATGGACATTTGGCAGAAAATGTTCCTGCTAAACAGATTTTTTGATCATTCAAATGTATCTGTCAGGAGTCCCCCCCCCCACCCGTCTCTGCCCCAACCCCCAGCGGGCACCAGGTCATTTTTTTGGCAGATTTTTGAAGCAGACTCTCAAGACAGCCGCGGATCACTGTCAAAGCAAATTACACGCAAAACAAATATTGTCTTAAGTGAGAGAATTTATGCCTGTTTTTTTTCGTGTGTGACTGTCGCGTCAAGAGACTCCTTGCCAGTTATTCAGTTCAAAGAGAAAGATTTTCAGAACGGTGCAGGTGCTTAACGTTGCGGAGGTGAGGAGGGAGTGTGTGAGAAGTGTGTGTGTGTGTGTGAGATGTGTGCCTACAAGGTGTCAGCGGGGAGGAATATTGAAACAGCAGAGCCTGTCATCATCATCAGTCATCCTCTCACTTCACTCCCAAATGTCTGAGTTTTGTCTTCCTTTGTCCTTCTCCCTTCGCCAGCCTTCACACTCTCATTCATGTGACAGGCGGCACAGCAAAACACCAATCTCTGTTTGTTAATGTCAACTGTAGGTGACCCAGCAAGCTGGGAGTGTCGGAATCAGTGGACTGTTTTGAATTAAATTTTAATGTTTAGTAACCACTTTGCAGCCTCGCCTCCCTTTCCCGCCGGTAGCAGCTCGCTGTAGATTGGGCATGTTTTTCGTGTTGTAATATTGTAATTACTGCAGCAGTTTATGAGGTGATGAAAGGGAAGACATGCTGCTTTCCTTCAATTGGTTTCCTGAAATGGGAGCTGCACATTCAGCTGTTTGCCATGTAAAAGTATAGAGAATATCATTAAATATTAATGAGATGTAAATATAACATGGTTATGGAAATGACAGCGTAAGAGCACATAAGGGAGGCCTTCCTGTAAATCTGAAAGCTGCTGTTAAAATCAGGCGGAACGTATAAACCCCATACGAATTTAAACCTAGCCCAATCCCATTTGTTTTGAAACGCTTGTTTTTGAAAAGTTGAATGGTCCAAATGCGGTTTTAGTTTGGCGAACAAGGCCCCTCTGCTTGCGCTGTGCGTGGGTGTTCAGAAAGCACGTCTGAGAGCTCTGCCACTTTCCCTCACTTCAGATACGATTCCCCCTGGTCCGCTGAGATGAAAAGAGATTCCCTCCCCCTGTGCCACAGAGCCAGAGCCTGTGCCAGTGCGAGGACATACGACACACTGAGGACAGTGATCGTCTGAGCGTTGTCTACCTCGCCACTGAAACACAAGGCCTGGCTTTTCAGAGGGAACCATTCAGTGGCTCCCTGTCTGGGAAGCCCTTGTCTTGTGTCTGATCGCACGTCTCGCTCGCCAGAATAAGCAGCCCATTCTTTTGATAGGTGACCTGATTCTTTATGTAACCTTTCTCAACTTTTGGCTTGTCTTGGGTTTTCTCATGCAGGAAGTTGAGTGTTTTCCCGGGGGGAGGGGAGCTTCTGAACTAGGCCAGCGTCTTGTCTCATCACAGACCGGCATCCCCTCTTGAGTGCTACTACCCCGGTCACAGCCCACCGCCATGACCAAGTTACCTTCTCCATCACTTTATTTCCTGCACCCTACACACAGTGTGCTGTCTGTGGGCACAGCGAAATTGAGCCAGCACTGAATTTTTTCACAGAGTTCTATAACATAGCGACACCTCTCACACAGGTGTTTCAGATGTGCATGACTACATCCCTCTGTTGTGTAAAAGCGGACACCTAAATCCCTCATTCAGTGGAACAAACTCAATGAACGCCGTGTCCTCACCAGTGGTTAATCAAGTGTGCCGTCAGAGAATATCATGACCTCTCTGGCGGCAAACATACAGCACATGCCCGCGTCTGAATGCAGTGAACCGGGATTACTGCATAAGATGCTGGTGACCTAGTTTTTTTGTTGTTTGTTTGTTTTGTTTTGTTTTAGGGTTTTTTTTCTATCAGAAAGCAGCAGCCGTCAGTAGAAATGGGAAAAAAAGGTAGTTACAAGGAGGACGTCACAGTCTGTCTGGGATCAGTGTGTACTGTTGAGCAGTCATTTGAGGGTTTTAATTCTGGAACAGGTTCATCTTTTATTTACCATCCAGCCGGCCATGGTGAACATGCACGTGGATGCAGTAAAATGAAAGTCTGCGAAAATGTCTACAAACGCAGCGTGACAAAGTTGAAAGTGTGTGCAATTGTTTTTTTTGTAACCAACAAAATGCAAGATTTTGAGGTATGCAGAATTTCAACAGAATCCAAGTATGGTGGTTCAATTTGTGCAGCTGATATTTTTCCCAGAAGGCTAAGCTAGCCTGATATGGACAGATGATGATAGGATGAGACCAGTTTTCAGCAGCATGTCGCACATCAATGCTTCTCCACTCTCACGGAGAAAGACGAGAGTGATATACAGAGGCTGTGGGTGTGTGTGTGTGTGTGTGTGTGTGTGTGTGTGTGTGTCAAAAGTTCATGCAGAGGGTGCAGAGTTATGTTTCCAAATTTTTTCTCATCATTTGTTTAGCATGTTTTGTTCTTTCCAGTGTTAAAATGACTATAAAAAACTGCTGTACCAAATTTTTTCTCATCATTTGTTTAGCATGTTTTGTTCTTTCCAGTGTTAAAATGACTATAAAAAACTGCTGTATCACTAATGTCACACTGGCTAGAGTGTATCCATTGTCTTTTCCTAGAAACGTTTTGTTAAAAATTTTCGGCTTTGTGAGAGAACCAGCTCAGAGGCATGTTTTTCACTTCATAATGCTGAAGAAGAAAGAGGAGTAATGTTAAAGACTGCAGAGACAATTCATATCCATCCTCTCAGTGATCTGTATGTTGTGTTTGTGTGCATGCATGACACATACACACTAGTCCCCTGATTTACCTTCTTGACACTGCGTTATGCCGGGAAGGTACACTGTAACGTCCAATGTAAAACATATGGCTCACGTCCAAGTGTGGCAGTAAAATTCTCACTTCTATCAGCAAAGTCAATCAACCTTCACATGTCTGCTTTAAAATATCAAACCAAAGAGGAACAGGACAGGACGACCCAGTGCAGTTGACACATTTTGCACATAAATCAAATACATTTTTTGTCCCCATTCCCAATGTAAAAATGTACATAATTTAAAATAATACCTATACAAGACAAGTTTACCCAATCTTTTTTGCAAACAAACACAAACCTGCGTGCATATTTTTGCATATTTGTGGTTGCTGCAGACAATGTGAAACAGCTGCTAAGGTTAGGTACATCTGGCACTATCAGTTTGGAGTGGTGAAGTGCACCACTCAATAGGTACAAAATCCCCATGGTAGTCTGTGGGCAACATTTATTTAGTGATATTAACTCTTTCCTGGAGGGACGCAGGTGGCATCTGGCAACAAAAATCCCAATACTGCTTCAAACACAGCACATCAGATTTACACAATATTAACTTTAGCTTTAGTCTTAGTGCCAACCAGCATTTTTATTACATGTTTTGTCGATATCATGAAGCTTTACTAAAAATAATTCTGTTGACACGTGCCGTCAATAATTAGAGGAGCCATGCCTATGCCAACATTGAAGAAAAACAACAAATATCGTTGAGATTAGACTGTCATTTCTGGCTCTGCTGATTTTCATGCTCTTTTTTTTATTCATAAAAAGTGACAGCTAGACAGAAGTCTGTAAATCCAAGTAAATAACCAGGACACTGACAGGCTGTATTAATTGAAGGAGTGTGTGTGTGTGTGTGCGTGTGTGCACGTTTATGTGCAGTGCCCAATTTTTTTATTATTGAAAATCCCTTTGTGGGATTTTCCAAATATATTTAATGTTAAATGTTTCTCAATATGAAATCAGCTCAATGTAATTTTAAAATGTTAATAATTTTGTACATGAACACTCTATTGAGCCTATTGAGCGAGATCTTCTTTTCCTTTCTGTACAGTTTATATTTCATGTAGCCTTCATTGTTTGATTATGAGCATAATGCAAAAGGATTTTTTTTTTTAAAGAAAAGAAAAAAATACTTGCTGATAGATACCACCTACTCTTATCACACTGTATTTACACCTACACTTATTACCCTGTGTGGGTAATAAGTGTAGATTCCTCTACACCCCGCGTACTGTTATATGTCATGCTTAAATATTTTATATGTTTTTAATTTTCTCAAAGCATAGACTATAAATTTACTATCTCTAAATGAGATCTCTATATTTTTATTTTCTTTCATTTTCACAATGTTCGGGTGTCATACTACCATTTCTTTTTCTGTAATTACTAAATGAAAGATGGGCTGAAAGAGTCAAATTTTTTCTCTTTTTTTGTATTCTTTCCTCACAGGTTCCCTGGGAGCTGTTAAACGTGTCCATGTGACAGGAGTCCTAAAGTGGCAGAGGGCATGAAGCAACACTGTGATATCATAGTGGCTGGTCCATGACACTAAACTCCATTCAACCCTCTCCACTCTCCACCCGCCCTCTGTTTTCATCATACCGGACAAACAATCACTCACTCTGCCATCTACACATAGCTGCACAATGGCCAGTAAGAGGAAATCCACTGTACCCTGCATGATACCATCCAAATCCAAACATGTGCGTGAGGAAATCATACTGGGCTCGCTACCAGAACTCCTACCAACAATCCCAGAAGACAGCATACTCAGCATCTCTGGAGAAGAGTCTGGCCATTTCTCTCACAGCTCCTCCAAATCTGAAAGTGGCATTGAAATACAGAAAGGAGGTACATACAGCTGTCCAAAGTGCCGTTTTGAGTCCAGAGATCTAAACTACTTTTTGGATCACATGCACAACTGCCACCTAGACTTCAGGGCCCAGCCCACCTTCTATTGCCTGAACTGTAGGGTGTCAGTCGTCCGCTTTGAGGCTCTGGCGCTGCATAATGCTAAAGCCCACCCTAAGATAATGGAGGGCTTGGTCACTGCCTCTCTAACTGTTAACAAGAGGGATGGAGTAACAACAGTGGAGCAAAGTCTCTTCACAGACAGCGGAGAAGACTACAGAGAATCTGGGATCTCCCTCACCAAAACACCGATTGCAAAGATGATGAAAGCCAAGGGGGAGCACAAGAAGATTGTAGTTTCTCACACCGTTGAGGTACGGAAGATAGACACTGGAAAGGATGTAGACCCCAGCATGCTGACAAATGTGCCTGAACTCCAAAATGGGGCTCTCAGTGTTTCTGGCGCCCCAGCTATGCCGAATAACACTGTCACTCATTTGATTACGACGACAGTGTCCAACCAAGTCTTTCACCAGCACACTCCCTCCCTTTACTCTCCCCCCTCCTCTGACTCCAATAAAGACCTTCCAAAGGTGATGATCCCTCTCAGCAGCATCCCCACCTACGATGCCGCCATGGACACCAGCAGCTTTCTCAAGACATCCTTTGGCAAGTTCCCCTACCCGACCAAAGCCGAACTCTGCTACCTAACGGTGGTCTCAGAGTTCCCAGAAGAGCAAATCAAACTGTGGTTTACTGCCCAAAGGCTCAAGCAGGGCATAAGCTGGTCTCCTGAAGAGATCGAAGAGGCCAGGAGGAAGATGTTCAACACCGTGTTCCAGGGTGGAGCACCTCAAAAGCAACCCGCTACACACCGGCATGTCAATCACATTGTAACCCACCACACTGTCACTGCCCATCCAGGCTCAAAAGGACCAAACTTTCAGATGGCCAAAGTTCCCTACAGCAGTATAAAAACCAGGCCTGTCGGAGTCATGGCCACACAGGCAAGCATGTCAACCAACCCCCATGTCACTAGGGTCTCGTATTCTACTCCAATTGTTCCCCCAAAGTTTCCATCCTCAGTCAGAACAACAAAGGTACTGACCAAGAACATTCAACCCACTGTGGAGCCAGACAAGAGCAATGGCCTTGGCCTGGACATGGCTGGAAGCAGCGGTTGTGTCAGTAGCACCAGCAGCAGTCGAAGCAGCAGTAGCAGCAGTAGTTGCAGTAGTAGCAGCAGCATCAGCAGCTATTCCAGTAATAGTAATGGTGGTGAGACTGTCACCAGGAAACTGGTGCATAACAGCAATCTGACCAACAGCATCAACAGCATTTCCACTTGCTCTACCAACATTAGCAATAATGATGAGCACTGTGTTGCTGACACCAACGGGAAACCAAATGTCAAAAGCAACAGTTTACCAATCGGATTGGAAGGTTCAAACAGTACCAATAGTCAAGCGATCATCGATAACACCAGCAAATCCAACATCACTTGTAACAATCATAACAGCAGCAACATCAGTCCACAAGAGCAGGCCCACACTGCGAAGCCCAACGACGAACACAACTACATCCATAAGACCAACAACAGCAGTATTATCAATGAATACCCTAGTACTACCTGTAATGACAGTGTCCCTAACCTGAACCATGCCAGCAAATCCCCAACTGAAAGCACCAGCACTACTGTCATTACTAAAAGCAGCTCATCCATTTTAGATGAGGGTAAAGTCAACAAGGACTTTCCCATAAAAGGCATGTCAATCTTACAGCAACTCATTAAGGAGGAGGACCCATTGGCTAGGGACAGAAGCTGCCCAGAGCTGAAAGTTGACACCATGAAGATCAACTTGAAGAGGCTGAAGATGAATGAACCAGAGACTACATCTGAGATTGTACATCAAGATCATAAGTCTGAAATAGCCGAGGTGTCTGCTTCTCAGCCATCTTTCTCACCCCCCCGAGGCAACAAGACCCCCCAGCAGCTGCACATCCTCCGACAGGTTTTCTCCAACACCCGCTGGCCCAGCAGTCAGCAGTACGAGGACTTAAGCGTCCAGACAGGCCTTCCCAAGTCAGAGGTGGTGCGCTGGTTCAGCGACAGCCGGTACAGCCATAAGAACGGGCAGCTAAAGTGGCTGGAGACCTATCAACGACTGCCCGCAGATTCAGAGGAAGCGAGGGGTCACGGAGACACTGAAGCCGAGTCACAGAAGGACTCTCCAGTGGCCAAAAAGAAACTTGTTGAGCAAGACATGAACAAGCACCTTGAAGGAGAAGCAGGACTGAACTCAGGGCAGCGGGTTGTGTGGCAGGATTCATACTCACCGCTGCTGGGTCTGATGGGGTCCGAGGGGAGCGGCGAGCGAGGCCGAGCTGAGGACTCAGGGCAGATAGGAGTCCTGCAGGATCCCTGGTCAGAGAGAGCAGAGGACAACCAGCAGCCAGTGGCCAGTCAGTCACTCATTGAACAACAGACTGATGCCAATCAGGCCAGGTACGTTAGTCGCAATGCTTGAATTACAAAGTGTGAGAAAAGCTACTAGAGTAAGACACACAACACATTCACAATGCCTTTTATGAGCTTAGTGCTATTCATCAATCAAGAAAACAAAAACAATGCAAGCCAGGTGGAGTGATGAAAGCATGACAGCTTGTTGTTTGTTGCTGCGTGATGTACAGTAAAAAGGAGGCAGGAGAAGTGTGTACAGGTACTCACGCTGAGTAGCTTATTCAGGCAATCAAAGGTCTGTGTTTAAGAAGCTATTTTTAGATAAGTAGGAGTCTGGGCCGTTGAATTATAGATTGAGAGCGCATGCTAATATATGTGAATAAATCATGACAATTGTCTTTGGTGAGATGGATTTCCAAGAGGCAAGTTAACCCGTGCACAGGCATCTTTTTACAATGCTCCCTCTCCAAAAGTATCTGTACAACAATAATACAATACAACAGGAACTTTCCAATCTCATCCTCACAATTTGTGCATGTTGTGTTTGTCTGCTTTTTTGTGTGTTGCTGATAGGGATCGCCTGAGGATGGAGCTGCTGGAGGTGTGATGAAGCAGACCCAATCTCGCCAGAGGAACATGATGTTTAAAGGCTGGCTTGCTCCCCTGGCCGTAGTCTAAAAAGAGTGTTCATAATGACAGCAGATGTGATTGTAGCTGGACCGTTGGACTCTGACTGTAACTGTGAATACCCCCCACCCCACCCCTCCTCCTCCTCCTCCGCCTCCTCCTCTTCCATCTGCCATCACTTCCTGCCATCGTCAAAAGAAAGAACTTCTCACCTTTGAGTCCTGTGATGTTTAAGCCTTTCATGCTTTTTGTGGTTGTGTGGGGAGGGTGCACAATGAGGTCAGTACGAGGGATCAAAGAAAAGAAAGAGAAAAGACGCACACTGACTGGAAAACTGACTTGAATGAGCGAAGATAGGATAGGATAGGGCCGAGAGATATTGTTTTTGGGTCAGAGGGAGAAATATATATATATGATTGAAACTGCACTATAAAAGAGGGTTTGTACTGACTGGACAAACAAAAGATGTGTCAAGGAAATGTTATTGTTGGCTTTGTGATATTTTTTACTTTTTTAGCAACCAGTACATCAGCACTGCCTTGAATTTAACTTTTTCCGTTATTTGGTTTTTCAATTCTATTTACTCTTCTATAGTCACTGTAAGTCCAGATGCAATCAAACATGGTTTATTTAGATCTGTATAAATGTTGGTGATCACTTTGCAGTTCAGCTACACGCAAGAGACTATATACAATGCACTAATGAAGACAGCAATGCTAAAAATCACACTGCCCCACAGTAAAGGTATTGACAGCTCCGTCAAGATCAATACACTACACTGCCCTGCAAACTGAACAGAGAGAAGCCTGTCACGCTAACGTTGCCTTACTCAGCTCTGTCCATGTGTTTATATGACCTGTCTGTCCATCACCTTGCTTTCCAGCTACTGTGCTGTCCTGAAAAAAAAAAACGAAAAAAAAAAAAACATGCCAGTGCATTGATGGTCACTGTTTGTCTATATCTGTGAAAAAATCTTGTGCTGCTTTCTGTACACTTGGAGATGTTTAACTTTAAGCTGTAATTGTATCAAATATTGTTACTGGCAAAATGTTGTTATAAGCAAAATTATCAATTTGATCCCTAGACACTGACAGAGTGAGATATTGTGCTAGCTAGAGAGCCAAATGAGGAGATCTTTGCTCTCCTCTGAATTTTCTTGTGTTTATATAAACATACAGTCACTACATGAATCCTATTAAGCTGCATCTTTGTCAAGCTGCTAATAGCTAAGAACGGTGCTATACCATCCAAAGTGAAATTGGAGGTTGATCTCCTACCAGCAGTGTATGCACTTGTGTCGAATGTTACAAATTTATTTTGGTTTGAGATAAATGGAATCTGGACTTACGGTGTTATGATCACTTTAAAAACTTTTATGAAATAGTCTGATCATAAAGCACTGTTGTATCATCCTTTCTACACTTCTGAATCTTTACAGAATAAACTGAATACTCACCAAGCAGTAACGTTTCATTATTTGATCCGTACATTGTGCCAGGAGCGAGCATGAATTACACCATGGATAGCAGTCAAATTATTCAGTGTGATGAATGCGAGTACCATGTGATGCACTGGGAATGGATAAATGCATACAGCCTCACCTGCTGGTGAGCAGCTGCCAATACAGTTTGTGCTGTTTAGTCTGTTTCCATGGCAGGCAATCGTAGCAGAACCTATTTATTTTGTCTGCAAGTTGTAGTGTGAGGTTCCTAGTCTTAGGTATGAATGCAGATGGTGACCAGAGCTTCTCTAGTCAATGTGCACATCTGGGCCAAATAGGGGCACAGGCCTGCCAGATGTTGCCAGAGAAATGAAATCCTTGTTGACAAAGGCACAAGGGAAGACAAAATATTTTCTTTTTTCTTTGAGATCGGTTTAATTTTCCAAGAATTACAGTTATACAATTCTTGGAACCGCTTATTTGTCTTTACCTCTAGCTAAACCTTGCATGTAAACTGCCGCAGGCTAGGAAGTTTCAGACAAAGTCTTAGCTCATCTTGCGATAAGAAGAGATCAACTGCGTTTGACATGGCAAATGTCACGGCGCTGTTCACTCTGGCAAGACTTCCACCACGGATGGCAGTCCAAATCCAACAGGCAGCTCTGCTACTGGGGGGGATTCTGATCAGGGAGAAGGGCCTTGTTTTTAAAATTACAAGGAAAACACATCTTTAGAATAATTACCTAAAATGTTCAAGAATAAACCCACTGATCACTTGAAATGTGAACACAAGAAATTAAAAGCACAAGTGCGCATTATATTTACTTGTAGGGTTTAATTAATTTTTTCAACCTACAATGAGCATGAAACTCAAAGAAAACATGATCAAAGGCTATGACAAAAAGGTAAAACAGGAATAAGATGTTGACTTTACAGCTACTTACATCGATTTTCCTATCATAAGAGTGGAATAAAATGAACAGATAATTCACATTAAATGTTACATTATTTTATCCTCAATCTTTATACAATTAAAAACTTGTAACAGATTAGTGATTTTTGGCAAAGTTGATATCCCTCACATGCCCTTCTGGGAAGATAAACACTTTCCATTTACTGACTTTAAATACATGATCATAGCATTATCTTCAAGTAACAGATACGCACGTTTTGATTCTTTTCTTGGAACAATTGTTAAATTAAGTTTAAAATCAGATGTAGACAGGGCTATGCAGAGGGATTCAGAGGATGCACGCAACTCAAAAGGATAAAAATGATTGGTTCACATTTACACTGAAAAAGAAGTCCCTGATGGAGGCTGTAAAACAAAATATTCACATTCTGCTTGCTTAAGTAAGTATTGACATGGCTGCAGTATTTTCCCCTTTGACCACCCAGACATCCTCTTTCATGCCAAACAATTCAACATAGTCCAGTTTGAAATATTCACCCAAACAGACAACTTCCTTGGCCAAGCCCCTCATACACACACATGCAAACACACGCACACTCAAAAGTTGAGCTCACATTTCCATTTCCCCGAAAGGCGCGTGGGTGTAGTTAAGGAATTCATTTGATTTAACTTTGTCTATCAAAATATAGAATTCATTAATAATACATGGGAGGGCTAAAATACAGAGCAAGTGAACAGAGAAAATAAAATGATACAAAGCATTTTTTTTGCTGAATACAGTAGCTATAGGACCACAGAGTTCAAAGTTCAGGCATTGTCAGGTTTTGTCCTCGAGGAGGGAGACAAAAAAGGTAAAAAGGGGGTCTTTCCATTTACTGGGACTATGCCTCGATGCTCAGTTGTGGGTATAAGTTCAGCCTTTGTGCCTGATCTCAGATCAGATGTTTAGACTAACCCACTTCTTTACGGCCTCATCATCTCGTCTTACCAAGTCGCTGCTGCTTTTCTGCTCAAACGGTCTGAAATTCCTGGTCGGGTCTGGCCAGCGAGCAAAATTCGGTTAAGCTAAAAAACAAGTATCCGATTAAAAAAATCTGTATTATAGTTAAAACCACAAACTGGGATCTAAAATTCAAAGTCGTCGTCTGCCATGTCAATGGCCCAGGCAAACTTCTCACGCTGGGTTTTGTTGTATATCTTCTCCACGGGAATGCTCCACTTCTTACACCTAGGAGACAAAGACACAGAAATTAGGACGGGCGCTCCACATTAATACTTGTTAAAAATATTTTCCTGAATTATTTGAAATATTTAAGAATATTATTTGTACCAAGCCACAGAAATGCGAGGGTCCAAATAGTTGAGCTTGGAAGTGCCGAGGGCAATCTGCTTGTTCTCTTCACGATCAGTCGCCTGCACCTCCAGCTTCATCAGCTGCTCCTCTATCCTCTGAACCGCCTTCTTCTTGGTCTCCACAGTCCTACAGAGCAGACGAGCAGCGTGCGCACGCACACACACACACACACACACACAGAAATGTGACCAACAGACATGACCAGTGGAGACAACCAGTCATCTGTACCAAACCTTTAGGTACTTACTTTTTGGATTTTTCATCTCTCCGTACTTTGGCATCAGCCTTGGCGCTCTTCAGTTCTCTCTTGGCATCAGAAAGCTGGTGCCTTTTAGCATCAATCTTAGAACATAATTCAAAACATGACATGAATATTTGGAGGAGTCAGGTGCTCATTAAAACATTCATGTAAAATTGCTTACATCAATTTAAATACCCATCAAGCTCTTTAAAGACAAAAAGACCACCTGAACTTTTCTTCAACATTCCCATAACATGCTAAGATTGATTACTGTGTTACAGGGTTCATGGAGGAAAATTCAAGCACTCTTATGTACCTAAACCAAAAATCTCCAGAATTGCAAAGCCTTTATCACCACATCTAAATGTGTTACTATAAAATGATATGACAAATATGACAACAGGATCATTTCAAATATGAAAAGATTGGTTTACACGAGAAATGTATAATTAAAAAAAATAAAATAAATAAATAAAAAATACCTAACGTCCAACTCAGGTTTAGCAAAAAATCAAAAAAATGAAAGATCTGCTAGCATGTCAAGAGTATTGAGAAACATTTTCACCTTAGTCTGCAGGTTCTGCATAGACTTCTCAAAAGTCTTGGGTGGAGCCCTCTGATGGTTGCACAGGATGGCCACAGCCCTGTTGGCCCTGTTGTAGGACAAGATCTTGGCTGGAATGTTTTCATCCGCTGGAGAGAAACGGTGAGTATAATGACTTTTCTGTATGCAGAATTATTTTTTGCAGCAGTGGCACCAAATGAAAAGCCTGTTGACTCCAAACAAGTAATTCAGATTTATGATGCATCTTCTATTCAACTCCTAAGAGGACTAAATCCAGCTGGCTTCTAGATCCTTTGGCTACAAGTGAGGACGTACCACTCGTGAGCTCCTTCAGCTGCTGTTGCAGGGTGATTGAGGCGTTGTAGGTACGGAAAACTTTGGCTGTCAGACCATCCATCAGCTCCTGAAGGTGCTTGTTCAGAACAGAAGTCTGTGGGTGGGGAACGATAAGCGCAATCATTTTACAAAGAAACTTTGCATAACACAAATTTTTTATTTTAAATTTTAAAAACTGTCCTCCCAAATAAACATCTATGCAACAGTGAACTTCTCCAGACAACTGTGGAAACTAAATGAGGACGTTATAGTTTTGTGTTGAGCTTACATTCAGGCGATCAAACAGGTCATCATCTGGCTCCTTATTCTCCATGAACAACTGAAGGTTCTTAAACACCTAGAAGAGACAGAACACAAATAAAATAAAATAAGAAACAGTGGTTTACACACTTAGAATAAAAATACTACTTTGTAGTCCTTACCCTTTTCTCCACAGGGACTTTGTTGTAGTACCGGATAGAGTCTTTACCCAGGAAGTCAAACTCCACCACGTACTCCTGACCGTCGTTCTCTGGATAGAGCTTGATGTGCTCGACTCGCAGCGAGCAGCAGCCCACGGTGTCCGCAGTCTCCCCTTCCTCCTTCTCGTTACCCGCTCTCAGAGCCAGCTAGAGCACATCAGGACAGCCGGATTAAAGCCGGCTTATAAAGACATTACCCTCACTGCAGCTAGAGTTTAAGCGCTCGCTAACCCCCCGCCCCCAACACACAAGTTTACAGTCACTGTTAAAAAGCAATTGCGCTACATTAAACTCCCCTCAAGCAAAGTCAACAGTCAGGCGCCTCTCACCTTGTCGATGAAATAGAGTGCCACGGCTCTCTGTCTGATCCTCATCTCCTTGGACTTCCAGTCTTCACGGTACTGGTTTCTGATGTGGTCCACGCATTTCTTCAGTCTACGAGCCGTTTCATACTTCTGCCAGTCCTTCTCTCCCTGCAGACAAACATTTGAGTCTTTTTAACAGAGTAACGTCACAAAACCTGGAGGCAAGCACTTTTAAAAAAGGTACCAAAACAAAAAATGTCCAGACTCTTGAAGTCTTTATAATAAAATCTAAATTGTTACAATAAATGCCAGGTTATATTCATTTCAAATATTAAAAACAAAAAAAACCTGAGGGATTTCCCAAACTTTCAAGCATTTGTACAAGCCGTGTATAGATGAAGTTGCCATCATTTAGCCCACACAGGGGAATGTCTACACACCCACCTTGATCCTAGAGCTGGGGTTCAGCATGATGTACTTGATGGAGCCTTGAATGTTCTCCGTCCACGACACCAGCCAGGTTACCTTGTTGTCATGACGAACCTCTTTCCACTTAGTGCCTGGTGGAGGCGCGGGGTGCTTCGAGTCCCTATGAGGAGGCACATTAATAAAACATTTAATCATTATACTCAACACATCAGTTCACCAGCATGAAGAAACGGCAACCCTTCGCTCACTTGCTGCAGTTGATGATGATGTCTTGAGGCCTGATGCGACGTTTGAGCATGCCCATCTTAGGGTGGTCTCCGCGGCCACGGAAGAGGCCCGGGGGCTCGATGCGGAAGTTAGCAATGCGCTCCCTGTGGTTGTCCATGATGCAGAAGCCGTACTCCTGCAAGATGCGCTCGTTCTCCTCCTTTATTTTCTACAAAAAGGCGGGGGGAATACATCAGAACTCCATCTTGTTGGGGTCATTAATTTGAATAATGTTCAAAGACTGAAAAGGTGCAAACGGGATGGATACTTGTTACAGGATCTGTATTTAAAATTGTTCTTGTAATAAGTAATTTGAGGATTTACTATTCTTGATTTATTCAGAATAGGGTGTCGCGTCTGACCAATGTGATCAGTAAACTCCTCCTGTACGCTTGATTTATTTGGCCCGTTCTACTGGTTTTATCCCTAGCTTTGATAACGCTGGGTGTATGTAGCAGCTGACCAGTTTCTCCTCCTTTGTCATGGCCTTCCTGGCTTCAGACTGGGCCTTGAAGAATTCGCTCATCTCCGTGAAGTTGCACTTCTTCAGGTCTGTGATCTTAGCCTTCTCCTCCGAAGTCATTTCCTGCATCAGCAAAACAGGGCGAGTTTTTAAAAAAAATAAGGTGAATCTTTGGAACAATTAGGCTCTGCGACGATTTTTTTGAGATTTGACTTTTATACCATAAAGTGTATTTTTCCATACCTTCCGCCAATCTTTGAAAAAGTTTTTGCGGAAAATATCCTTTGTGGTGTACTCGTGGTCCAACATTTTGGCAAAGAACGTAGCCACCTCTTCCGCTTCCGGGCTGAGCTTCATGTTCTTACCTAAAATGTGTAAAAAAATCAAATCAAATAAAAACAGATTGGTTTTGTCCACTGCTGACAAGCCATCACATGGACTGACTTGAAAGCGGAGTAATCCAGTGAGAAACAAGCTCTTACCATCGTAGTAAAATTTGACGTTGTTAGGAAGAGGATCATACGGTGGTGCAAACACCGGGCCTTTGTGCTCCAGGAACTTCCATTTGACGCCGTCTGTGTATCTCTCTTCTTCCCACCTGGAATCAAATAAAAATGCCATCCAATGAGGAGTTGGAATGTACCAGAGACAAAATATTACACAACAACAACAACAGGTATAATATAGGTATTGTACAGCTGGCCGAGATAACTCACCATTTCCACTTCTCTTCTGGCTCTTTCTTTGCTTTCTTTTTTCCAACAGTGACTTCTCCTTTTTTGTTTTTTGTCTTTTTGGATTTAATGTCCTAAAAGGGGGAAGAGAAACTGAGTTTTGCTCACAGGCTGGCAGTAAAAAAAATAAATACAAAAAAGCACTAACAAGAATGAGACACAAGCCTCCCTAGTTCTTCAGCTGCTCCCTCGTTTTGTGCTTTCCAAAAAAACCAAACGTTTTTCAAAAAAAACTCACGGCCAAGTTAGCCTTCTGGTTATGTCCTTTTTCTTACCTCTTCTTGTTTCCTTTTCTTGGCCTTCTTGTCATTTTCAGTCTTTATTTTCTTGGGCTTGAATTCAGAGCTGGAAAAAACACCTAGCGTTACAAATTTGGCCACTATACAAATACCCTAACCCTGTAAAACAGACAAATGGAAGACTAATCGCATAAGCCACTCACTCATTATCATCATCTCGTTCTCTTTTTAAAGACTTTTCGTGTTTGGGTGAGTGGTAAAAATTATCCTCGGGCTCAGACTTCACATGTGGAGGGCTGCAGAAAAACAAACATTAAAAATCAGAAATGTTCATCAGGAGCATAAATACGGCCCTTTGTAGAAAAGTGAAGGTGCAGACATACCTGGCAAAGCCATTCTCTTTTTCCTTTTTGACTTTTCCATCAAAGGACTTCATCTGAAACGTTTACACAAAGTTGTCAAGAAGGAAAAACCTTGAAAAAAGTGTAACAGAAACTTATAAATCGCCTATGTCCACATAAAAGCTAAATGCCAGTCCAGTGGTTTCCAAATACTAATTGCGATCCATATATGCCAGTTTCTTAGAATAACACATTACTGTTGGTTATAAAAGGTAGAAGCTAGAGCTATAGTGCTATTCAATGGCTTCAGTCTATGATATTATACACTAATTGTCTACGCTATTTGCAGGCCAACTGAGTTTACATTTTCTTTTTCCAATGTTAAGCAAGGGGCAGTGCCAAAGTCTACCAAAATACATGCCACTGAAGCCATCTGAAATGATCCAAACGTCACAGAGTAGCTGCCTTTCTGAACATTTCTATGCCCTGATTCAAAAGGACAAATGTATCATAATTGAAACATAAAATGAATATGCTACACATTTAGCTCGTGGCCTAAATAGCTGAGTGACAAATACAGGAGTGCATGATTTAACAGAGTGTAACATTGCAGAATAATTCATAATGATGAACACAACCCCACACATATTCTTCCATGAATGATTGCATGGTAATTCACCTTCTCCTCCTTCCTCTTCTCCTTGTGCTTGTCCTTGTATTTGTCTGTGCTGCCATCTTTGTGCTTCATCTTTTCCTTCTCCTTGTCTCTGTGTTTTTTGTCGGAGGAGTCCTTGTGATCGCTGGAGTGTAAACAAATACAAAAATGATAATTTTGGGTGATTTCAGGTTGGACTACTTGATACACAATAATCAAGTGGCGTGTCTTGTCCACTTTAAGCAAATCGAACCAGAAACGTGCATTTATTAAGATTTTGGAAGCACACACACCATACCTGTTGCCATGCTTTGATTTCTCCCGTTCCTTATCCTTCTTGTGGTCCTTATGTTTGTGTTCCTTCTCTTTATACTTGTCTTTATGCTTGTGAGAGTCTGAGAAGAAAACAGTGTCACCTTCTTCAAAAGTGAACAAGATACTGACAGACAATCCAACAATGGACTGAATAAATAGTAGGTTAGAGTTAAAATAGGCCTAATGGCCAAAGTATGACCAGTATGATTCTTTACAAGAGATAAACTAAGTGCACTCCCCTCAACCAGGTGTTAATGTGGACAGACAGGCCGAGAAAGACAATCTAATCAACCGACAACCTCGGAAGTCCACCCACATAGTTTTAGTAATGTTTAGTTGAAGTAAAAACATTAGATTGCTTCACAAAGTCTAAATGTCATGCAGTGTGCAGACTGAGAATCTATTACACAGTAGCAGAGCACGTCCTGTTGCCCGTATGAGCCTCATTGTTTATGAGACAATGTGAATCGACTGACAGGTTGAAACATGCTAGTGAACAAAGTAGGCTTTCACCCTCTTTAAATTTATAAAGGCACAGCGGGGGGGAAAAATCATTTTAGTGTAGGAAATAGGGGGAAAATAAAATTTAAGAGATGACACCCAAACACTGACATCAGCAAAGATCAAATCTATGTGCTTTTTTGGGGGGGGCCTCAAGGCTATAGACCTTGTCACGAGCAGAGCCGACAGCCCACAGTCTAGTCTACCAACATGTCCTGAAAACAACTTGCCTGTATACTGCTACGGTATGCCAGCGTAGAACAAACGGTGCACAAGTTTACACTGGAACCGTTTGATCAGAGTGTGATTTGGGCTCACAGACTTGAAGGTTTACCTTAGTTGTCCCATTTGTGCAGCACTAGTTTTGTTTCTGTTCATCCATTATGACAGATTTGATTTTGTGCCGTCCTCTCAGATCTAAGCCAAATCACTCATACATTTCAAAAAACAGGCCAAGAAAGTCTCCACCAGACGTATGGTTAAGATTCCACTCAGTTCACAGCTGAAATACATAAGTTCAGTACATTTGACTTAGGTGACTGACTAGCAAACAATATTGTAACAGTCCAAAATGTATGCAGTGCTAGTAGGGGGTTATGGGTGGTGAAATGTGTAAGCTTTTTGAAGCAGGCCAGAGATGAGGTGCTTTTTAAAAAAGCCAGCCTCGCTTGTTAATCTTATGGGGTCGGACTGTTCACTCCAGTCCACAGAACTACCACTCGGACAACTACAAGTGACGGCCTTTATGCACGAGTGAAATTTTTCCCCATTGCTGATGAATGAAAACAAGTGGACTGATACAGTTGTCCAGATGACTTTTAGCAACAGGAATCTATAAGCGTAGTAAAAATGTGCCCGAAATCAAACAAACATTCTATATTTTGTCCTAGGTAGTTAGTTTACAGTGTATGTGATAAAAAGAAAGTTAGTCCGGCTTAACGGACTTGTGAAACAAAATGTAGTTGTCCTTGTATGGATATGGGTGGAGCATTATGTTTGATATACGTTTTTATTAAAGCTTAAACATACATGTGAAAACAGCACTAACTCAAAAATGTGCTTAGTTTTTGCTTTAAGATACAGTCAAATCCTTTAATATCTAATACCTTGTTTAACATGCAATGTGGTAATGATTAAAAAGTTAATGACTTAAATTGTTTACTGTTGAAATGTGAATCCAACTTAAGGGTCCACTTTCTCCTAGCATGTGGGAATGTCAAGTCCCTTTAGCTACAATAAGTCAGCTATGAAAAAGCATTTTAGACCGCGTATTAAAAAAATGAATCTTCTTGGTCGCCACATGGGATCTTATTGAAGAACTATGCCTTCGTATTTCTCCTTCACACAGCCATCTGCACTTCACAGCCTGGCTTCAGCTTGCAGTACAGTCAGGCCGCTACACCGAAAAAGAAAATGGCGCAGAGACTAAGTCCTCAACCCCCAAACCCTCACTTTCAGATGAGAAATTTGGTATTAAAAGCGAACCAACAATACATTCTAATACGACAAACTGATAAAACACCTCAAGGTGTGTGACAACAATGATTCGAATAGAGAAAATAGTTTGCGGAAAAGCTTTTATTAGACCTCCCTTTTGAACAATAGGCGCTTGTGAGTGAGACAGAGGACTTAGTCTCTGGACGCCATTTCTGTCCTCTACTGAGAACTACCGTAACGTTACATTTGATCAGTGAAGACATGTCAGAATTTGAGGAGAATCCTTTTATAGACTTGTTAACGCCATGTCAGAAACTTACCATTGAAACGAGAGCCACAGTCAATCTGAAAAACAAAAAAAGACGAATGTTAAATTTCGTAGTAGCTAACTAGCTGGCTAACTAACTTTGAACTTGCTGGATGGTACAGCGACAGTTTGTTAGCTACACTGCTAGCTAGGCTAGCTTGCTACGCTGGCTGGTAATATGGCTTAGCGGCTGATATCGAAGCCGCTACGGCTACCGTTGGCTACACCTAACGCCAATTAAACGGAGCATTAGCCCACTTTGTCTTTGAGTTCATGCCTAGCTACACAAACGTGAAAGCTAACTGGACATCGCTTTTCCGTAACATCGCAACTAGAAATTGTATGAAACGTGTCAAGACGCTGTTAACAACAAAATGAGTTGGGTTACAAACACACTCAGCTAACGCGCGCTAGCAGGCACTATTCACAGTTAGCCAAGTTACCTTGTCAAACCTAGCAAATAAAACTGTAGCTAAAATTGTACCCGTTAACTACCAGTGATGACATTACAAAATACACTGAACTTTACCTGGTCCTCGCTGTGGGAATGGTCCCCACTCATTTCCTAAGCGGTGTTTGATTAAAAAATCTAAAAAGAACCGTGTAAGGTTACCACACACCGGCGAGGAGATGAAGGCAGAATGAAGAAAAGATACAGTTGTGTAAGAGAAGTCCCATTTGTACACTAATGCGCATGCGCCTTAATTTAAATGGTAGCAGCGAGCAGTGTAGCTCCTCCTCTTCACAAAACGTGTTGCTCTGTAGGCCCACGATGGTCACCGTTCAGAGTGAGGTACACGTCTTACACGCTGCTCCAACCTCAGTGCTCTACTTGTTTATACGTTTGTTGTTTGTAGTGACTCAAAACTTAAGGAAGGAACAGATCTACATGTTATTAGTAATAATAATAATAACGCGACTCATCATCATCACCCTGTCTGAAGAGGTCTGCCATTTCTTTATAGTCTATGTTGCAGGTATTTCCTCTTGTGACCACCACACTCACCTTAATGTCATGTCAATGTGAGATGCCATGTGAGAGATGCCAGTTTGATGACATGGTCACTTTATCACGTGCACATATGGACTCACTTCATCATCAGGGTTTAAAGTTTACACAGGGGCATGAGTGGGACCTTATATTGTAGTATTTAAAGATATAGCCTGGCTACATCACCCAGAGAAATGCTCGCAATTTCACAATATTAGACATACACTAACCCTAAAAAGGCACACTCACGAACGAAAGTCAAAGACGTGTTGTTTTCACTATCACATCTACACCGTTTAATTGAATGTTCACAAGGAGCAAGAACCATAAATAAACAAAAACAAACACAAGAACCTATCCTACTCCAGACTCATAGAAAAGACATGAACAAACACACACTCACACACTGTCTTGCTTAAACGCCTTATGCGATCCGGTGCCATGTTTTATACCATTAATGGTGTATGATACACAAAATAAATAATATGATTCTGATAAATGATCGTATATGCACCCTGATTGACGACCATTTTGATTTTCCTGCCCCTCTGTAGTTTTAAATTAGTAGTTATTCCAGATATTTGACAGTTGTGGCTTAACAGAGATCGACAGACAGTAGACACACACAAGCAAGGAGCCAGAGAGAGAGAGAGAGAGAGAGAGAGAGAGAAAAAACAAGTTGATGGTAGAAATGTAGAAGCACCGGGAGTTATATGATCCGCACCACATAACAGCAGCAAAAAGATCAGCCTAGAAAAGAGCAGAGGAGGTGTGAGTTTTGCACATTTGGCAGCTTATGCCTGCAGGGCCTGCCTTTTCTTTCCCACAGTTTCTCCGCGCCTCACTTGGGTTTCGTCCTATTCATACCGGGAATAAGCATCGCACACATGCCGCTGCACAGAGTCATTTAAGAGCCTATACTCATAGAATGGGGATTATAGTATATAACCCCCCCATTGAACGCTCGCCTGTTCATCTACGTTACTGTCGCGGTGTTTTGGCGTGAGAATTATGTCTGCAGCGTGCTGGCAACACTGGTCTAAATGTTAGTTCGTCTAAGGGCATAGCGGAAAGAAACAACAGAAATTGACAAACATGTTTTGAGTGAGCGTAGGACAGCCCCCAATGTCTTGAAACGGTGTTGTGTTATTTATTTACCCAACAGGCCTGTCACAGAACTCACTAAGAGGTTCAGTCTATAGCTGAGGAGTGAACTGAAGGTCGAAGGGATGGTTCAAAATAATCAACTGAAACGGCCCAAAAAGCAGGTGTCCGTCTCGTGCCAGCTGGCCTATAGTGATCCTCTTCAGACAGGAAATGAAAATGTGTAGTTTTTTTGTGGGGATTCCCAAGCTGGTTGACAGATGACCACTGAACTAAATCTAAACTGAATACTCAGGGCAGCTTATAAAACCAGTGACTAACACTTTAAAATAAAAATTAAAAAAAGGCCAAAATATTTCCGAATATTTTTCCATTAACATCTTTCCGTCAGAGGTTATGAGAATAATGAACATACTGGTGGTGTTGATGGGCCCGCATACATACAGGCAGTAGGAAAAAAGATGTTTCAAGGCAAACTCATTATTGTCCACAAGAGGGCATTGAATTCCATAATATTACCCAAAAGGATTTCCTCATTCTTAAGCAACCTCATAGCACTGCAGTCTGTCTACACTCTAGATTTATTTCAGATTTGATCTTAAAACGTTTAGCTGTAGTTGACTGAACCGATCAAAATGCATTACTCCACTGTAAACGGCTGCTAAAAACATTATAGACAGTGGTGTATTTTCTTAAGGAGGTTCTGTGTGATTAAAAGTTAACTGCACCAAATCTAACCAATAATTGTGTAGTGTTTTTAGCACAATACAATTCTATTAGAGTTAGTTCACTGATGTCCAACTGCAATTTCTTTAACATTTTATTGATGAAACTACTATATTACAGTTATAGACACTATACACTAATAGACACTCTTATAATCTGCACAGTGCAACTGTTTACAGTAAATACAAGCATACATACACTTTTCCAGAGTTAAACACACCACACAAACCATGTCTCCAAGTGCTTAAATAGACTTTTTGGCAGTTAAATGATAAATTAATGTCATATCACTGACATGCTACATTCATTCATGGTATAATAAATCAGTGTAACAACAGCAATACATTCAAAACAGAAAGAAGGCAATGATGAGGAGTTCAGAGTGTAATATTATTGCTGCCCATTCTTTCTCTCCTAATGTCAACCTCAACTTTGAGTTAAATCATTAAAATTCAAGATTTCTGAACTACAATATTCCTTTGCTCTTCAACAATGACCCCCCCCCCCCTCCTCTTGCAGAGATGCAAGGTTATTAAAAGGCACTGTTATGGGAACGTTGGGTCCTCGTCCTCGCATGCATTTAAGACTCCTGATGGTTTGGCTTAGAGAGTGTTGTGGCCGGGTTCTGGTATAAACACATGTAGGAGTCACACAGCAGCCTGCGCACTAGTTCAGGAGTTTGGGAGGGGGTCACCCGAGCCAGCTCCTCCTCCGGCTGCGACAGGAAGTCACCCAGCTCTGGACAAGCTCGGACCTCTGGAATGTTGTAACCATGCTGATCATCACCTGTAAGGAAGGGTGGCCCTTAAGATTAGACATCAGCTCAAGAAGAGATAAAGACCAGTCATAGACGTCAGAGGCTTTATCTAATACTATCAAAGTTGCATTATCAGAAAATAAGGTGTAACCACTTCATAGAAAAAGTTTGCACGAACATCAGAATAAAATGACTTGTTTGGTGGAAGAATTTCTTGCTCCAAGAAACAACCTATCCATTCAAATAAATAAAAAACAAGCTAAAGTTGACCTCACCGCATCGGTCTGCCATGCTGTCAAAGAAGAGCCAGGAGTGAGGATCAGGGCCATATTTGACAAAGGACACATAGTGGCTGGTTTGAATGCAAAGAACAGCAAACAGCTGCATCATGTGCCTGTGCACAGGAGTGTCAGAGGCTACTTCTGCTGGTACTGCGAGAGCTTTGGGGGAGTGATCCCGCCGCAAGGGATGGGTGTGCACCTTAAAAAAGGAAGAAAAAAAAAAAGTTTAAGTTCGTTTAGTAACACTAACATTAAGCAGATACTTGACATGGCCGCCCGGCTTACCTGTGTGTTACAGGTAGTGCAGTACTGTTTGATTTTCCCTGGTTGCAGTTTGCGATCTGGTAGACACTGAAGACACTCGTACTCTGCCAAATGCCCGCAGACGTAGCATTCCCTTGGAGCTGTTGGGAAAAATGGGTGACCTGTAAGCATCTTAAAAAAAAAAAAAAAAAAAAAAAACGCACAAAAAAAGGCCCTTAACATCCTATAGGATTTTAAATCAGTGCAGATTATGTCTGTTCCTCACAGTTGTAGAGGAGATCCGTGACGTCCAGCTCGGTGGAGGGAATGATGTGAGAAAACATCTTGTACTTGTTTCCAAACCGTGGCATCTGAACTATCAGACATGATGGCATCTGTAGGACAAACAGGAAAGGCAATATCAGGGTTACATGACTGTACAGAGGAAAACGTGATAAAGCCACTAGTTCTTGCCCTTTTGAGGAGGGGTATGCGCTCACCTCTTCAAACTTGAGGTCACCTGACAGACAGGATGTGTCCAGCAGCTGCTGGACAGTGGGTATCTGTCCTATCTGTTCTTTTTCCAGAAATATCTGGAAGGTATAGGCACCCTGGGGTGTTTCTTGTCTCGATCTAGAAACAAACAGAATGTCAGTAACAAACGTCACACAGTCAAAAAAGGACAGAATATTTAATACAGGGACATGGGATCGGGATCTTACTTGAGCTTGAGCAGTGGCTCCATGCAAAGCACCTTCTGAAAGAGGACTGTGATGAACTCCTCTGGGTCTGCAGCAGAGCAAAACAATAAACAAATAAACATACAGAACAACACCAGTAAGTATGTTGTAATGTTTGGATTGACTAAAGACATTCTATTAACATATATCAAGATGGGTGTGTACCTTTTTCCTCTGTTCGGAAGGTGTCGCAGCCAAGCTGTTTACGGAAATTCATCACACTCTCTGCAGGCACAAAGCCTTGTCTGCAATGAATACATTAGCTATCAGTAAGCAAACCCAAGAACTCACACATTGGAATAGCTGCATGCACCAAAACAATCAAGAGTACACAAGAAGACACACCTTGTTATGTAAGAAAGGATTAAGCATATGAACGTTTTGTGTTAGCTAGTGAATAAAGTCCTCGTATCATTAAGACAGTGGGTGCTTGTTGTAAGTCACAATGGTCTTGATGATAATACAAGGCCTTAAGACAGAGCATTTACCTGCGTAAACGGTTGACTATTTTTCTAAGAGTGCAGGTTGTGGGTTGCTCTGTGTCAGCAGGCTTCTGGCAGATATTATCCAGGGTCACTGGTGAGCTGAACAAACTGAAGAGAGAAAGCCATTGTTTTTTTTGTGAGAGGAATCAACTCAGGACTTATCTGCATGCAGTTCATCATGCTCATTTAAATTGTACACAATCTTCTATAAATAAAATGACTTTCGATAATGCAAGATTAAATGTGAATCTGAGCCGAGTGTGCAACAGTGTGCTACTTCAGAATCAAATGCCCAGAGTGGTGGAAGTGGTTTTACCTGAAGAGTGTGGCATCAAGGTAACAGGAGTTGAAGTGACCCTGAATGCCTTTCATCTTTCCCACTAACAGAGACAAGACTTCTGATTCGAGGATAGGTGGTGCATCCTCAGAGTCCTCAAACACAGGAACTGAAAACCAGCATGCAAAACATACAAAAACAGATGTTCCTATTAAATGGTATTTTAAGACAGATGTCATCATTTCACCTGTAGCTTTAGATTTGAGAAACATAGCATGCAGCAGCTTTAATCCCACACAGGCCTTCAAGGACAATGACTAATATGCGTTTCCAAAGCAGGCTGGTCACAGGAATGTCAGACATGTTCCCCTGATGAAGAGTATTGCCGTGCATTGTTTCAGGTGTCAATGATATCACTTCTCTTCAATAAATCCTGCCAGAGGCAGAAGGGTGTGACAATAAAGTCAGTTTAACCAATTAGAAAGCATGATTAAGCATGATGATCTGCTAAATGTAATGTATGATTAGTCACGGCCATTTTCACTTGCATTCAATCCTAGTGGGACACGAGTGCCATGGTCCTCAAATCTCAGTGTGAGAAATTGTGTGATGCACAATTATAAATGACAGCTATGAGCACATTCAGCAAAAAAGGGTTCTACCCTGAAGTTGTTCCGCCGAGCAGCACAGAGATCATTCCTGCCGGTGGACAACAAACTCTTCCCTTCTGTGTTGCAGCATGGACACGAATGGCACAGTGCAATACATCTTTTTAACTTGTATGCATGCTTTTCTTTTTTTACTTGTGTTTGACATTTGTTTTTGCACTATTGTTGGTAGTTTTATGTGATAGCTTTAAATAATACTAGCACCTGATCAGAGGTGTTTGCAAAACGTCCTGTACAGAACTACTCAGTCCACCACAGTTCAGAATAGACAATTCTGGAGGATGTTATGTTAGGCTAAATGCGTACTTTTATTTCGTACATTTTAGTAAATTATTTTAATTAAATTTACACTGTTAAATAAATAAAAGTTAAAATGTTACCTATCTTTGAAAATTATTCAGATAGAGCATTAAGGGGGGAAATTATAACAATAAACTCAAATGTGTGTAATGTGCAAATCTGAATTGCTTATGTATGCATGTCCCACCAAACTTTGAGAAGTGTCTAACCTGGAGGCGTTTCAGTGGGTTTGGGGGTCTCACTTCCTGCAGAGGAGCAGACGAACCTGCCATCGGGGCTGCACTTTGTGACGGGAACAAACAAACCCCGGTTCACTTTGCAGGTGAAATACCTCTGGCTTCCGTACTTCCCATCGGAGCAGCCGTTCACATCATAGTCCTGAAACAATGAAAACCGAAATCAGATAGGTGTTTTAGATGCCAAAAAAAAACAAAAACAACAGGCAGAAAACTTCAGATATACAGAGTCTCTCACCAATTCAATCCCAGCCCATTTCTCAGTCTTCCCTCCAGGGACCCCCAACCACTGGACCACTCCGTACACTTTGATCCCGCCAGAGTTGGACACCACCTCCACCATGGATCCCACCTCCAGAGGCACACGAGAGGGGCTCGAACTTTGGCTCCGAATGACACTCTGCTTTGCATAGTCCTCCCTCACTTGTCGTGCATGAGATCCTATATTTGGCATGGAGTTGATGCGTGTCACTGCTTTTTTGTTTAGACCTGCAAAGGAAAAAAAAGGATTCAGTTAGATTTAAAACATTTTTTAAAGGGGATTTAGTTTGATAAACTCAAGGACACAACCACCAAGTATCTTGTGGCACACACTGAGTTTGAAAGAGGCAAGCAAGCTGTGACTTTGACCACTTTATTTACCATCTTTCCAGTGCAGTCCGAGGGGAACGGCGTAGGATGGGACCACCTGGATGATGTCTGCGGCACTGAACAGGGGCAGGGTAACAGGTTTCTTGGATGACAAATTGGTATCATTGTCCTACAAGGAAGACAAAGATTGCATATGTACTTATAGATAACGCATTTTGCGCCAGTGACGTAGACAGTTGCGTATCTCTCTAGCAATCTTAACTTTGCCTGAAGACACAGGTCACTGGAAATAACAAGGTTATCCTTGTCTCAATGCATTTCTTGAGGTTATATTAGTGTGTATGTGCAATTATTACCTTTAAAAAAATTATAACTATGCCACTACCACCTTATACTTTACCTCATACACCCACACTTTAATGCTGCAAATAAATAAATATTTTTAAAAATGAATAGTTAAACCAGATAAACAACTTTACCCACCACAAATTCCACCTCAAAGCCGAGCATGTGCAGGTCGTCCGTGTTCTTCCTCCCAATTTGCATCAGGTTCTTCACCAGTCCGGGCAGGTGTCCCTTCTTGTGCTTCACCACCACCAGGTCATCCGGAGACAGCTCGCAGATGGCCGAGAACAGCTGGGGGTTACACAGCAGCTCCAGGCGTTTGCTTGCGGGGGAAACGAAGAGCAGCAGCTGGGCCTGGTGGCGGGTGAGCGGGTACGTGTCCTCCCTCCTCACGACGCCTCCGCTCTTGGGGCTCCCCGCTGCGTTGCCGCCGCCGCCGCCGCCGTACAGAAGCCCCAGCAGCTCTCCGCGCGGCGTCTCTGACTCCACGCGGCCGATACATCCTCGGCAGAAGCCTTTCCTCGACTTCCCGCGTATCACGATGAAAAACTTCTCCTTTACAGCGTTGGGCTCCATTGAAGCCACTTATCTCCGCCAGTATTGTCCGCTAAGTGGGTTTGAAGCAGGTTGTGCGCAGTTAACCTGTAGAAGAACAACAGGAGCACATGATGACAGCAGCTCCTAATTGGCTACGCAACTTAATTACGAAGTTGGGAGAAAATAAATCACACACGAATTTCGAATAAAAACACTTTTCTGTTTAACAGTACTCATTGTGTACAAACACAATCCAACAAAACGTATACAAGCATTTACAATTAACAATACTGGAACAATTAAGCATATGAGAATATTGTAAAAATATATATATATATATATTTGTTTACACAATCCCCATAAGTCCCTGCGAGAGCTAGCTTGAACAGTGGAAACTCCCCGTTTAAATAAACACATGCTCGTTACACTAACACATTTCTAATAAGTTTTAGTTTAGCCTTTGAAACAGACACTGCGGGCTTACTTGCTGTTTTTATGCGCAGCGCAACTCCACTGTCGCCAAGAGAATTAATTGCCCACAAAAGCAGGTGATTCGAGCAGCGGTGGGATCTTCCTTTCGGACTTCTACGGAGCAGCTGTAGGTGGGTGACCGTGCGGGCGATTTAAATACCGACCTGCCATGTGACCGCCCACTCGGCAGCTCCATTTCTCCGCCCTCTAAAAAGAGATTTCCGCTACAAAGCATGACTGTAGACTTGATTAGAAAAGAGAGCAAATTGTTGACCATATCTTTCGGCTGCAAATTCGGCATTGCAGCAGCTGTCCATCAACAGGACCACTTCTGGAGACAATGCGGATACCAGTGAACCCACTTAAAACTCAAAGTGAATGTGCAGCAAGTGTAGTAGTTTAAATCTATTCTTCAACAAAACTCAACATTTTCTATACCAATTATATTTATATATATATTTTTTTTAGGGAAATGCATATAGCTCTCTGGATAAATATTGTCTTATCCATCTTTGACTCATTTGTCTGCCTTGTGTGTTATTGCATAACATGTAGTGACACATTTTAATGTTATGTTAATGTTAATGTTATGACCTCTGTTGACCGTAGCTGCAAAGAAACTGTGTCGACACATATTGAGCAAAGTAACCAGTAACCAGTGTCTAGAGTGAAATATATTGAGTGACATGTTTGTCTGCATAAATGCTTAACAAAATATGACCTGACCTACCCTGTTGTGCAGGTGGTAAGAATGTCTGACAGTATCTTGATTATACATCAGCCTTACATAACCATTTCCAGCATGCACATACACCAGTGGCCAAGCGTGAAACCTTTGTTGTCCAATTTATTTGAAATTCCATTACAAAATATAGGCCTGGAGCTCAATTATGATGCGGTTATCCCTTTAATGTGTTTTAAAACAACTCATATGGATAAATAATTTTGCCTCTTTTAATAGAAAGTACTCGTTGAAGGACTGCCCTCTGTTGGCTGGTTTGACAATAACGTGTGTCAAACATTGGAGAACAGCCATAACTTACATCATACAGTGCAGAAGCAGCTTATCCAGAGGTAGCCATTTTATACTATGCCCTTGGAGGATATTTATGAGAATGGTTAAGTTCATGAGAACATAGAGATCATAAACCATCAGATAACTGTGGTACTGTAATGGCCGTGACGATATCTTTGTTCCTCAGTATCCCAAGGACAACAGAGTTTGTCTTCATGCTTTGAACTACGTGTCCCTTTTCATGCAAAAACTGCACACTCTCTTCTGGAAACTCAGCTGATGAGGGAGAATTTAGAAAACAGGAAATTACTCAAATGAAAATGACTAATGTCACAGCAATAACTACCAAAGGTCAGCTACCGAATACTGTTTCATACTTACGGTCAACATAAAGTATCTTGGGTTGAATTCGGGAATGGCTGTCATTTTTCTCTTTATGGAAGGACAGTGCACTGATCAACACCTAGAGCACACGGAAAACCTGAATTGTACATGTTTTTGCATTTAAAAAAATCCTAACATCTTCCACTGAATCAGAATCCCAAACTTTATAATGTAAAGTGATCAAACCTGGGTGATCACACTCAAACTGTGTTGTCCACCTGAACTGCTCAGTGCCATGTAGACCCCACATATAGGCAACGCTGGCACCACTATTGTGGGCATGAGAGATGATAAGGGCCTCTTTCCTGGCTGGACTCTGTTTTGCTACAGTAGAAATGACAAGCAGTGAGCCATCTTTCACAACTGTAACTCTGGTGCAGCTTTCTAAATGGTAATGCACCTGGTTGGTCAAGAGTTGCCCTCTGGTTTTGTTTGGCCAGGAGAAGTCTAGGATGAGGCTGTTGAGAATAACGCCGGACCGAGTTACGATTCTGCTCCCGAACGGCCTGCTCAAGGAACTGCGACATCATAAAAGACAAGACATAAATGTATAAGAATGTCAGCGTGCCCAGCGGCACATACCACACATATCCTCCTGATGTGATCATTTGCCAGATTGTACGCTGTAACACTTCCACCTTGCAACTGACACCACGAGATCATCTGGTCCCATGACTACTACTTTTCCAGCCATCAGGTCTGTCTGCAGGGAGTGGACAGAGGAGTTGGACTTGGGTGGAGACATACGGGAGTAATTTATCCTCTGGCGAAGCACTTCAGCTTGACTCTTACTATTTTAGCAAAAGCAGAGAGAAAATGAACAGGAAGCTCACTGAAATGCCTGATAAATATGATTAGTTAGTTAGTTTGGTGTTGTGCAGTAAAGTTGTCAGTCACTTATGACACAAAGTAAGTTCCAGCTCCTACAATGTGAGAATTTGATGCTTTCTTTGGTCATATATAAAACAGTAAACTGAATATCGCTGGGTTTTAGACTGTTGGCCTGATAAAAGAAGACATTTGGAGTTAGTTTGGTTAATCAACAAGGAAAATAATCTTTAGTTGAAGCCCAAATCACAAATTAGATTCTTTTATAATTTACCTCAACATGTCAGAGAGCAGCTCTGTCACTGAAGAGCTATATTTAGGGTCACCCAAAACACTGGCCTCAGCCAGAGCTGCTTTCAGAGCCTTAACAAGGAGAAACAAATCAGTTTTATGTAGGAGAACTAAATAGACCATAATATCAAAAAACATTGTGCTATTTAAGCTTTGCAATCCAGTACTTCAGCAAGCCAGTGGTATGTTTGATTTTCCGAGCTATTGTTCTCATTGAGATGGAAGCCGGCCAACAGGTTGAGTGCTGATATCAGTGCTGCACCAGCTGATGGGGGAGGAGGAACTTGAATAATGAATCCTGAGATAAGAGTAACACAATACAGATGAAGGTATCATGAACGTAAATGCATTTATTCAGCCTACTGTTAAACAAAGTTTAGTCTTTACCATTGTACAGGCCTTCCACTGGCTGCTCCACTTGTACCCTGTAGTTACAGATGTCGTCTGTGCTCAGGACCCCTCCGTTAGCTCGCACCTTGGTATGAAAACACAGAAAAGGCTGTTACATCACTGACATGTGAAAGTTTGTAGTTGCTAATCCCAGACAAAATGCAAATTTCCTCTTATAACTTTGCCCATGAAACCAAACCCACTTGATGTGTGGAGGTCATTCACCTCATGCTCTATCTCTTGTGAGAAGTTCCCGTCACAGAAGTTCGACAGATCAGCCTCCAAGACTCCAGCCAGACTGGGCATCCTCAGAAATGAACCCGGTCGCAGAGCTTGACCATGTGGGAAGAACATGCCCCTGAAACGCTGCGGCAGCTGCTCGCCCTTCAACTTTGATATAGCTTCAGCTGTAGAATTACACAAATTAGTTACATACTCAGGGGTGTAAATATAGATAGTGCAGGCCGGTGGGGCGGGGGGCATAAAAATGTGGGCCCCCCCAACAATGCGTTGGTGTCTGTACGATTTTGATCAGAGAAGAACTCACTTAAAGTTAAAAATAGCGCCATTTTGCTATATGCCCTCAAAAAAGCACTCCTATCTCCATCATGGTTTACTTTTCTTTTTGCATACTCTACACAGACTATAAAACCTCTCAACTTTAAAAAACTATTCAATAGAAATTTTCTTTGGTAGTTTTGTCATATACAGATGATTGCTGGGTAATACGTATGTTGATGTTGTCCAATGAAGTCTCCATTTGATCATGTGATGAGACAATATGATATATGGTAAGTAGTTTAGGCACAAAATGTCCGGACTGACAATCTGAGCCCATCTGCAAGCGGGCATGCCTACATGTCATTCAACTGTAAAAATCACATTGTACAATATATACAGGTATATGCCTAATGGTACGTGTGCGTCATTGTTAGTAACTGCACCGGGGCCCATCATTACTACCTTACGTCACAGCACATCCTGGTATATCACCCTGGGGGATGGTTTGACTCACCAAGACTGGAAGACACGTTGAAACCTTCTTTGGCAACAGCAGCGACACGAGTAACCACATCCTGCCATGATAGTCTGCAGAGATTTGGTGGTAAAATATGTTAAAAATGTAGAAAAAAGCCAACCAACCAAACACCAAATAAATTTTACTTTATCTAAAAGTATTTTACCTCCCATACAGGCTGTGAGCATGGTGTAACCCTATGAGCATGCCTGGCACCCCAACGTGCAGACCTGCCTGAATGGATAGATGGAAAATGGAAAGATTATATATGCTAAATAATAAAATAAAAAATGATTAATGGTAGCCCCCTCCCCACCTTTATATTACGTTTAGTTCTGAAACATTTTGCAGCATCTCCTCTTTAAGTGTTTTAGGGGCAGTTCCCAGAAAATCTATCACCATGGTTTCATTCTTATGGATGTCATGAACTAGCATCACGCCACCTCTACAGGAAGAGAATAAAAAAAACTATGAATTTGTGATCTGACGCATCTATGTATATTTTTACACTGAGCACAATGACAATAAATCAGTCACATACCCACCAACACCTGACACGTGTGGATGCACAACACCCAAACACAGGGCGGCAGTGATGGCTGCATCCACACTGGATCCATGATCACGAAGGACTCTATGGCCGAGCGCAGTGCAGCGCTTGTGATCCGACACTAGAGCATCTTTTACAACCACCTGAGAAGTAACTAATGAGGATAAATAATGCAACTGTGATAATATTTGTGTTTGTTATGTGGGATTACATACCAAACTTCCCCCCAGGTAAATATATAGGATCAGAGTGATGGCCACTCCGATGGCATAGGTGATAGGTGCAGCACAGACAGGCGTTAGTGTGCCCTGACTGGAGAAGTCCTTATCAGTCTCTTTGAGGTTGGACGGGCTTTGGTCGAACAAATTTGGGCTACCAGAGGCCAGCTGTTTCAAAGGGATCTCGTGTGGGAGATGGCTGAAATCTGTGGCAGGAGCAAGGAAACAGAATTTAAACTTTTACCACAGCAGCAATGTTTTGGGATTGCAAGCAAGTTCTGTCTGTTTCTCCCTTGACATCTAATCAGATAATTTACACAGTGTTGGAAATTAGCATCATGGCATGTATAAATCAGAAGGAGAGGAAAAGAGCAGCACTTTTCTTTCTCGGAGGTAGGATTGTAAACCATTTATGCTAAATAAATGTAGCCTCTCACCATAGTTTTTATTCAAGTCACAGGTGAAGTCACTTGGTGACGAGCCATCAGCCAATTGAGAGGAACCAGTAAAGCTTTTGTAACTGAATGTTAACTGCTGGTTAAGTTTTGTTTCAGAAGAGACATCCATCCTCACTGTATTCATCTAAAGGATTAAGTTGATTCAAGAACACAGCAGGCCTCCTTATTGTAAAAGCCCGTAAACTGCACCCATACCTCAGCTTAACATGTAATCAAACACAGCCGTTGCAATTACCTCCCAACCAATGAGATCTCCACATTTCAACATTTCCATCTGTCAAACTGTGAGTAGTTCAATGTCCTTTGGACATTAGCATTTGACTAATAAATAGAGCACATGTTGCAAAGTCAACATTTTTATTGCTGTAGAAAAAAGTACATAAAGGTAAATGCATGTCAATACATAAGTCACATCACTTTGTCCGAAATGCTACAAGATACATTTTGCATAGGCTGCACTTTTCTCATCCACATGAACAAATCCACGTGCACACACAAACAAGAGAACACGGTGTATCTCATTTCATTAGGTGAACATCTTCATATCAAATTCATATACAGTACGGTTTATAATGTAGCTGCCTATTACTTGGTAACAGCTTTCAAGTGTTGTAATGGGTTACATCAAGATTAGATGTATAGCTTAAATCTGCACAAGACGAAAGTATGTGGAGTATGTGTTTAACAAATGTGACGCGCGTTGTAAGATTATTTCCTGGTTAACGTTCGCAGTTGTACAACCAGAGCCTCAGTGGCTGAGGTTGCGATGTCCTGGCTGCTGGAGGTGGAAGGAGTGATGTTGGACTCCTTGGCGAACACGGTTCTGGCGCTCAATAGCGTTACGAGACATGTGGTGTCGGTCTGCCAAGGCTTTAGCCTTCAGGGTGCAGGTCAACTGTGTCACTCCTACCAAAGCTTTAGGCTGAGTAACAGAGCCTGTGATGGCTCGATTGGTGGCGCTGGTCGTGCTGCTTTGAACTGTGGGCTCAGGATCTGACACACTGGAGAAAAACACAAGCAAGTACATGAATCTAACAGCCTTAAGACTCAGTATACAGTAAGTTAGTGTGAAGTTACATGGAATTGTTGTGTGTTAATGTCCCCCTCCAATTTAATATAGTACCGATTTCTTGATGTTGAAAGTCTACATGTGGCCAGAAAGGATTCCTCCTGTGCCCTCACCTGATGCCAGTGTCCATGTTTGCAACTGTGTCTCCATGAAGAGCAGACTTTGATGGTTGGGTGTCCGTCAGCTCTGCACCCTGGTCCTCTGCTGATCCTGCCTCTATAGGGACAAAATTGAGTTTTGTCATATACATTTAAAAAAAGCAATTATTTATTTTTCTTTACTATATTGTCCTTCTGTGGATAATATACACAGTGTATATTGAACACTTACGATAGGTGTGCAGTTGTCAAGCTAAACAAATTACTAAGAAATCCAGCAAAATGACATATGAGGTATTACAGCATAACCTTTTTAAGATGTTGTTCTTTGTGTTTGTTTAGTGGTTTGGCTTAATTAACTTAAAGGCAGGTCCTCCATCACATATGAATTGCTTTGACAGCAGTATCAGGTTAAAGTTGAAATGATGAAAACACCAGAATGATCTAGAAAAGATGCCAGTTTTTGTAACACTATAGTTATATTACAGATATTCTAAATAAAAAAATTGCATGTGTCATGACTGACCTTGATGACTGACAACAAGCCACCCTTCTTCCACTACTTCTCCAGACATGACATCTTCAGGAGTTGCCTCCGCTCCCCCAAAAAGCAGACGAGTGATGGTCTTGAACATTACTGGCTTCTCTTTGTCTTTTCTTTGTGTTTGTCTTTGTTTTTGCTCCTGACCTTCTTCCCTTATTTGTTCGGCAGGAAGCTCAGGTGTTGCGAGAATCTTTATCTGCTAAAAACAAGAAAAATACTGGCTCATGGAGGCATATACATGTTCATACAGCCTCACAGCTGCCTCGAGTAATGCAAACTCTAATCCCCCTTTGACTGTTTGGGAGTGGGTGAAGCAAAGAGACCCTTCCTTCATTATTACTTTTCAAAATTCAAACAATATGGGTCAGCTGACAAGGATGTCCAATGAGATTTCTTTTAATACAGTGGTTTGAATAATGATGCCCACTCCCCCAGAATTTCATTATGGTCCATCTGTCTCTAGATATATGGGGGAGGGGCTCCTTTTATCAAACATCTTGTAAGTGTAAAGCCTGATCTGCACCTATCGACAGAAGGAGACTGCACTGTGTTGCACTTATCAGTAACTGACATTGAATTATTTCCTGCAGTGCACACTAACCGTAATGGTGTTATATTGTTGTTATGTTGTGTTCACACTCACTGTTACGCAGTAAGGTACACGCCACAGAAATAATAGGATTAAAAAGCACGACTACAGATTTAAGAGATAAACTTAAACCTGCCTTACTGACTGAATTCAATTTAAATGTGTTTATATCATTTCTTTCAAGCCTTTGGGTCATACGGGGCCCTCGGTGGTTTGCAGTAATATGTCGTTACACCTTCCACGGCTGCAAGCTAACTAAACTGAGACAATCAATGACAGCCAGCAATACAAATCAAATTCAATTTTGAAAAAATAATAGAACAAAATGTGTCGCTGTGTCAGTAACTATTTTAATGGTGGCATTTATTGTCTAACGTACACTGTCGTAAATGTCTGTATTCTAGTAGCTGCAGTGACCTTACCTGCTGTTAGTGTTTCTCAGTTTCAGTCGCAGACCATTGTGGAGTGTCACCTTGCAATTTTTCACAGGTACCATAAATTTTTTTGATAAGCGTATGAAAGCGTTAAATTGTTACACACCCGAACAACGCTGTTGTTTTGTATTTCAAATCTTCAACCGATCAGACAACAGAAGACACGCCCATGTCCGGCCCACCAGGAGTAAACCACCAATCACAGGCCGGGATTTGATTTGATTTCAGGAAAGCTCAAACATTGCTGTCAAGATATATAATATCTATGTGATCACTCTTGTCCGTTCACTTTTAACGGACTCTTCAACGTCGAACATCTGCCCAACTGTCTAAACTGTATAATTGATGAATAGTCACAGGAATGTTAAGGCTGTTTAAAAAACACAAAAACATACGTAGACGGAAGTTCTTTTCATCGGATGACTTCACTAATGTTCCTCGATAAATTTGTATGCTTCGTGTTCATAAAGTGTGCAGTTTTGTTAATAATTGTCGTAGGCCTCCTCTATTTACGGGGTATCACTAAAAGCCCTTGACAGAAACGTGTCTTTGTCTTTACCAAGTGGTTTAATCACTCTCAGCGGGGGCCAGCTTGAGTAAAATCTAACTCCGATCAGTCTGAGTTGATTAACGTCTACTAAATGTGTATATGTTAGTGATGCTCTGTGAAAGTGTCTTTATAATGTTCTAGGTAAAGGGCCACTTACAATTTTAATTCAAAAATCCAAATTCAACATTACCTTGTCAGGAAATCATAACAAAAGACACAGTACAAAGTCAATGCAAACACGTTTTGGGTTGCTTATGCATATTCACTTTTAGATTCGTGTGGGCAATGCAGAGAGAGTAGCCTTCTTGTCTTTGAGCTGTGGTAGAAAAAGAAATGAAACTTGTAGCTGTGAGGCCATAGCGCTTCATGATACGGTCTGTACGGGAAGACTAGTTCTGATTTGCAGAACATTAGAATAACATTGCAGCCATGGAATTAAGCATTGCCCTGATATGTTGTAAGTAAACATCAGACCAAATGACCAGTGGCCTTAACCATCACCATCAATAGACTGAGTTGCACAAATTATGCTTTCTTCTTTTTATTCCCCCCCCCCTGAGGGTAGAGACATACCTCCCTGCAGCCCATACACTACTTTTTCTAGCATGCACACAGCTAAATATGTTATATTCCTGGAGGATACATGTAGAACGCAGTGATGAGTGTATGTTTATACGTCATGTTAGTCCTGTTCATCTGCTGTGGTATCCTGTCCAATTTCCAAATATTCTATTGTTGTTTCTAATCTAATTAGAAAGAACAGTAAGAACAGTTTCTTCATTAGCATGGCCCGGGACCCCCCTATGACTCAGACACTGGTACCTGGTACCTGTGGCAATAAATCTGGTTCTGATTCTGATATTTTTCCTCACAATATTGCAAGTTAATATTTCAATGTTTTAATCAAGGTGAGGAGTGGACAGTTAGTGAGAGAAAGATTTTCAATTGCTTTTTACCGTAGCTGTACAGAGACCAAAATGCCCTGTGGGACAGATAATTATAAGTACATGTAAAATGTTTACTTTTAGTACCTTTTTTCCTTTTTCTATCTGTTGTTTCACAGGTCACTGTGACTCTGTAACAGCGCCTCCCAGTGTTCATTGGCACGAACTGGTCATACGTCATTACTCACTTACTCCCAGAAGATGGCGCAGTTGCTCTACTGGCTTTGTTACAAGGATCTAAGCCTGAGACACCCCATGTATCAAGGTGTAGCATTAATTAAATAGTGAGGCGGGTCTGACGACATGACACTGTGACGTCTCATAAAAGTCAGTCCTGAGAGCAATGCTTTTAATCAGTCCATATGGTCCTCTGTCATGTAATGAGAATCACAGTTTAGAAGAAATATTATATTCATGATGTTTTTATGTTCAGACTCAACTACCTTCTAAGTGAGACACACACTGGTGACTGACTGCATGACAGCAAGTCAATGATCGCTGCCCACAGTTAACCAGAGACATGCAGATTAGGGTTACATAGGTCTGAATGTGAATGTGTGTGTTTATATGCTCGGTGACAGACTGGCGACCTGTCCCTAGGCTGCAGTGGACAGTTTGGTGGCTGTTTCTCAGCACACATTAGAAACAGCATGAAGTCCGTGCATCAGTATTCACACTAAAAGCTGTTGTGTTTACAATAGAACTAATACTTGTTCTTCTATAATCCCATTTCCATGTGTCATTCATACATCTTATATATCTTAATAATTGGACTACAGTGCCACAGTATGTGATTTTAATTAATGACACTGACGAGGCCGTTTACATACAGCATTTTAACCTACAGTCATTTGCTGCTGTTGCTTCCTTCACCTTTTCTTGTCTGCAGGTCAACACCAACGGATTCCTGCGTGTAAACGCTGCGATGCTCTTGTTTTTGTTGTTGTAAAGTGTGAGCATGAAGACTTGCGCTGTGATATGGGAGGTGGGGAGGGCCCTCGGGGCGAGCACACCCCTACCGCCTGTGTCAGAGTATTTCAGAACAGAGGCGATCATTTAGTCATTCTGCATGAAAGCTGCACACACACACTTGTCTGCTCAAGTCCACTCTAACTCGTGGACTATTAGGAGGACTTTTCTCTGTTTCCTGCGGATCCGAGGACCACGATTTGATTTTCTTTCCTCGTTCTTGTTGAAACTGTGCGTCGTGACCACAGGGTACTTTTACGCACAGCTATTCAACACTCACAAGGACAATGCCTCGATCTTTCTTGGTCAAAAAGTACTTCGCTAAACAAAAGCCAAACTACAGTGAACTGGAATGTCAGAATGGTGAGTTGAGAAGACTTTTGTTTCTTGTATCACTTATGAAAGCATCCAGTGCGCAAACTAGATAGAAAACCACCTGTTTTCTTAAGTGTTTCTTAATTTAGCTACATTTTGGAAATACAGAGTTTTGTGCTTTTTGTGCCTGGTTCAACCACAAACCCGGCTACTCCCCGTTCAAGTCAGGGCCCGTTGGATGCATGTTCCCCCCGTTTCTGCCAGACAGATCTCCATTCATGTTACAACCTCTTGTGAGTACTACGTGGGAGGAAACGGCCCATTAAAGCCTCCCATGGCTCCAGCTTAATGCTCAATAAATGCAGAGAAAAACGAGAATTGATCACACAAATAAATAGACAACTTTAAAATGATGAATTATTTGTTTATTGCACTATAATTCAGTCAAATATCATTGAACTTTTGTGTGCTGTGTGATACTGGCTGTATGTTTGAACCATCCTCTCCCTTCTCTCTCAGACACGTCACTGGAGAGGTATCCTCTTGCTGAGCTCTCACCAGGGGACAACACCTCCTCTGCCACCTGCTTCACAACAGGTCTGGTGTGGGACCTGAGTGTCCTCCCCGCCCTCTACCTGCCCACCTCCCAAACAGAGCCCCCTGCCACGCCGGGCCCCCTGGACCTCAGTTCCCCGTCCAGCCTCAGCAGCAGTGCCAGCAGTTGTGGAGAGGAGGACGAAGGGCGCACCTCAGACCCCCCCAGCCCCGAACCCGTGCACACATATGCCCCTCGCCAGCGGATGAAATGCACCGGCGTTCTGCCTCATATCAGTCCTCCTGAGGAGGAAGAGGAGGAGAGAGAGGCTCCCGTCACAGCAGCCAGGCCGGCCTTCCTCTGCAAACACTGCCCCAAAGAGTACACCAGCCTCGGGGCCCTGAAGATGCACATCCGCTCGCACACCCTGCCCTGTGTGTGTACCACCTGCGGAAAGGCTTTTTCCAGGCCGTGGCTGCTGCGCGGCCACATCCGCACACACACAGGTGAGAACCACGTCTACCCCATTACACATCTTCCTCGCCTGCATGTCCACCTTACTGTTGAGTCACGAGTGAAATCGGCGTGCGTGCTGCTGTAAAACTGTAAATCTACATTTGAGTTGCTGTCATTGTTAGTCAGCAGGTCACTCCATCATTTGGGCTGTGAAGTAAGGGAGCAGGATCTCCATGACAATCAGTTTGATGAGCTCAACACTTTATCAGCAGACACGATCACATGGGGAAGCCCTCTGTAGACCCTGCGCTCATTGATCAGTCATTGTGTTTAATATCCCAGCAACAATGACTCGTCGGCTAATTATCTTATCACGACTGCTGGGGAAGACAGCAGATTGGGGACACAGGAGTGACAAAAGGTTTAAAGAATGCCTGAAGGCTCTCTGCTATCACTGAGTACTCAGTACCTGCAGCAACTTGTTAGAAGCTAATCTAATTTGCCTCTGATTGAATCATGCTAATTCAGTCAGGCTCTGACCCCACCAGCCTACCATGTGCTTATCATTATCTTCAGAATGCGTGTGTGTTTGTGTTTGTGTGTGTGTGTGAGGTGTTAGTGGAAGTCTCTTGTGAACTCAGCCTGACTGTTGTCAGTGAATGAGGGCAGCTGTTATAGCCACATCTTAAAGGAGTGCCAGTTAAGTTATATGACGTGCGTTTCCTCTCTTTCTCTGTCCAGGTGAGCGACCGTTCTCCTGCCCCCACTGCAACCGGGCCTTCGCTGACCGCTCCAACCTGCGGGCTCATCTGCAGACCCACGCCGAGGTGAAGAAGTACCAATGTGGCATCTGCTCTCGCACCTTCAGCCGCATGTCGTTACTGCAGAAACACAGCTCCTCAGGGTGCTGCTCCACCACGGTGTGAGACACCACAAAAAGAGAGAGACAGAGGGGACCCGCTCAGAGCTCAGGGCAGTGGAGGGCTAGTGGCCACAGAGAAGGGATCTACACAAGCCCAGCTGGCCTGTTGATGACCTGTAAGGCCACAAAGAGCATGAAATGGCCTGCTGTAAGAGACCTGGAAGGAATCAAGCCTCATTATTGGACCTGACTTTACAAGCCTTTTAGCTTCTCTGCTCTGTGAAAAAAAAACATCTGAGGAGCAATTTTATTTTTCCCTCCGATCTAGATTGAAGTCTTGAGGCTGGACCAAATCTGAACAGCACAATACTGACACTCACTTGATATCAGCCCCTTTGTTTCTATTGTGCCCATTCCAAAGACCAAGTATGTAGTGAACTCAATGGGGTAAGAGGTGTTCTTTCCTGTCTACGTCCTGGTGCCGGCCAGCTCAGGATCACGGCCTAGACACAGCTGCTGAGAGGTAGGGGTGCGTGGGTGGAATAAATCTCTCAGCGTGCCTGAAAAAACACGCACACGCGCACACACACACACACACACACACACACACACACACACACAAAAGCAAATGCACACACAGCTGTCCCTGGTACTGTGGTGTAGATAGACGAGGTGCTAACAGGTGCTACAGCCATGACCTTCGCTGGTTGATAGCAGGTGACTTCCACTGCCCTTGGTTTGCTTAAGAAAAAAAGAGGAAGCATGTCATCACAAAAGAATGGCATCAGTTAGTCTTTTTTACCAGCAGGGATCATTTTAAGCCTCTATTTTGACTACATCCAAACCTTCTCTTTAATCTGATGAGTTACAGAGATAGGAAAAGCCGTTCTGTCTGTTGTGTTCCAAGAAGCTTCATTTTGCAGCACCTCTGCAATGCTGATGACAATGCAAGACATGCACTCAAGGTTACCACAGTGTTAATAATAACAGCCAAAGCCATATTTTGTAACTTAAAAGAATCTGTGCCTTGAAATCCTATTACTTTTGAAACCAAAAATGTGCCTCTTTACCTCAGTTAGTATTTGTGGATTTAAAATAAACATTACCAGCAGTATTAGTAGAAATTATTGCCAAACAGTTTAAAATGCAAGAAGGCAGGGACCAAAGATGTTTGAGGTTCATACCATGGAGAAATGGCTGACTAATATGTGATCAGAACCCTGTAAATGGACAGTACAAAGATGGATTTTTAACTTTCCTAAACATTTTATGGTGTTTTATAGTGCAATGTGTGTTTATTTCAATTTTGTACCATCCTTGTTCACTTCTATTTCTTGTATGTATGTTGTAACTGATAAATTGTCATTCAATAAAGTAATTTATGTTTATTAAAACTTTCTCTGTCATTTGCATTAGCATAGAAAATCCATACGTATACAGTTTTATCTTCTTTGGTGCAATGAGGAAACGGGTGCAGTCGATTCGTTGGTCTGTTTGATCATTAACTGGGAGATTTCTGCGCGGCACCTTGATATTAGGCGTGGGGAGTGTATTGACTATTGTGGTGAAGCTGAACTGCAGATGTGCAGGTGAACACACTGTGATGGATGGGAACAACTGATTGCACCTGCTTCCAGTTTCCACCTGCCATCTACTTCTCACTGTCACTGTGCAAACATGGCTGGATATGTGAATGTGAGTGTGTGCTTGTGGGTGCAGTTAAAAGAGAACTTGAGCGAAAGTCTACTTCTGTTTTCAATTAAGATTTAACATGAATTCATACGTGCTCACTAACGCTCTTGAAGTGGGCTAAAGGTGGAATTCTAGTAATCTATATTGCAGTCTGTGTGTATTTTTTCCTCCTTAAAGAGAGTACAACATTCTCCTCTTGCTCCATTTAGACAGTGAGTCAGAGTCTGCCCAGACTGGAGCTTTAGGTTCCCATGGCTCCTCCACTTTCAGTCAGTAAGTCAGGCCACTAGTCAGTCAGTCACTTAGTTGGTGTGCGTGGGCTGAAGCCCAGCCGGGCCAGCACAGACTGAGGTAAGATGTTCCACGGTACAGTTCCTTATTTCCTTCGGAGTCAGGGAATATGCTCATAGCTACCAGCCAGGACGACCACTGCAGCATGTAACAGTGAGTCACCTTACACACAGTACTTCCAAAGAAATTGCTTATACAGATTCTCAAACATCTGTGCACAAACACCAACCAGGTCCAATATGGAACTAATGTGAGACTCCTTGATTGTGGCTCCTTTGGCCATTATGTTCTCACGTCTCTTACCCAAGATGCTCTTGGATAAAAGGGCCATTTAAATCTCAGCTGTTGGAGGTTAGCTCAGGACTATTTTGATGATGTCAGCTGGTATGTCCTGAGGTGAGGGTGTTAGCTCTGCTAGCAAAGACAACTGCAACAAGTCCCTAATTTAAACAACTTTATTCTTTGGTTTGTTTGTTGTTTGACGTTTTCTGATGGTTTTCGTATGATTTGTCTCTCTTATGACGTTGTTTTTGTGGGTTACAATGATGAGATGCAGCATCTCCAGAATAGATGAGGGGCTATTGTTATATTTGTTATATTCTGCAAATCAACATTTCACCACATCTTGCCTTCTTCTATCTTTCTAGTCTTATGAGGTCACCAGCGCCGCAGCAACACGGTCTCGTAGGGCCAGTTTAACTCATACAATTCAAATCTTTGCTGCATCACAAGTTACTGTACTTATTTCTGCCTTTTTATAGAGAAATGAAAACATAACATGCTCCCCTTCTAGTTCCTTGGGGAGAGTGGAGGGCCTGGATCTGAAATCTGAGAGCATTTTCCTGCTGTGTGCTTTACAGTGCCAGAGCACTCACTGTAATTTACCAAAAGTGGCTGCTATTTATGCCATAAAGCATGTGTTTAACATTCCTGAACCCCACTGTGTTTGTGTATTCCTCGCTCTCTCACTCGCTCGCACTCTCCCACTCACTCTCCTGCCTGCCTCTACTGCTGTATTTCTATTTATGTGTGTGTGTGTGTGTGTGTGTGTGTGTAGTGAGTAGAAACGTTCCCTACAGAGCAGCAGCCCTTTCCCTCTTCACAGAAGGATCATCTCTCCCCCTCTGAGACAAGGCCGACAGGAAGTGGGAGTTTACATTGGCCTACTTTACCCAAAAAAAGCAGCCTTGGTCGAGGAGCTGCAGAGCTCAAGTGCTGCTCCTTCTGCCGCTGCTGTGCTTTGCCACTACCAGCGCCATGTCCCATCCCCCCATCAGCTGTCCCACCCATGGCTGCTCTTTTAGCCAAGTTTTCAGGGTGGAGCTGGGTGGCCAGGAACTACAGAGTGGCCTTCGGTGAAGCAGCAGTTAGAGCTCATAGCCTGGGAGACAGGAAAGAGCTGTCAGCATCCCATAAACAGGACTCATCCTGCACTCATGACACACAAGACCTGGAGAGAACTCCCCCAAGAAAAGCCTTCAGACACCTACTTTAACTCCAGACTGTGGTTCAGTCTGGTGCGTGTCAATGACCTGCTCAAGATGAACCATAACATAGACACTTAATATGCCTAGACTTGTGACTTTCACCTGAGATTCAGTAGCCATTTTACTGACATGTTACAGTCACTTGATTATCAGCAGTGGGCAGTTAAAATAGTGTGACCACATCGCTACGTTAATTGTGATGTGTAAAATATTAGTTCAACAATGGGGTCAGTGTGATAAAGCAACCTCCTGGTGGAATGGAAACAGCCACCCTCCTGCTTTATGCTTAAGCATAAAAAAGACTGTGCACTTTTGATTTTGTTGAAGCTATCATCCTATCCTCAACTGTACTCCCCAAGCACCTCTCACCTCATGGATTACTTCCTTGGTCTCCTCCACCAAGATTAGCACCTCTCAATGTCTGTCACCTTGCTCGAGAGCACTTCATTACTTGCCAATGGTTTGGTGTTAATAACTTTTCCTGTCTGTGTTTGGTGGGAGTTCTTGTCCCTGGAAGAACTTGTGCAGTGTTGTAGAGTAGTGATGTAAATGTCAGAATGCAGAGCTTAATACCTCTTTGCTGAGCTGCACACAGGCCAGAGATACAACCGCTGCATCTGGTAAATAAGAAGGCCAACAGCGGTAACACCACAAGTATGCTTAATGATGGATTTGATCAGGCTGTGGAGTTGCCCCAAGGCTGGATTGGAGAAGTGGTTGGGTGGGTTAGGGGATGGGGGTAGGGGGTGCATATTAAAGGGTAATGAATCACACACTCAGTCACAGGGTCGCCGGCTATGAATGTGCTCTCTGTTGGTTTTCCTGGAGCCTGGAGTTTACTAACTGATGACGCAGGCTGGACTTGATCAGAGACATGTGTTGCTGCGGACTCGATGCCAGTGAGAAGCAGAGTGAGAGAGAGGAAAAGGGGGAGAGGTAGAAGGATGGATGGCGCCTGAGATCTCTGCTTTTCCTCTGTGTCCTTCTGGGCATTGCCTCACACTGGGGGCTGGAGGGATTGGGGAGGAGAGGGAGGGAGAAAATAAACCCGACTTCTACCCTGGGACAGGAAACAAGAGATTCTCAGAGAGTATCCTGACCTAGCTTTCTTAACTATCATTACTCCTAGATTCTTGTGTGGCATCTCAGCAAGCTGAGGAGGAAGCTGCATGTCTGCTGAACACGAAAGCAGCCAAAACAGATTTTCTTCTCACTTTAACAGAATGAAAAATAAAGACAATCATAATTCTAATGTTCTTTGAGCTAAATGCTAAAAATGTCAGCATGCTAAAATGCTCACAATGACAAAACAAACACCCTGGTGTTTAACAAGTATTTGTTGACCATGTCCACCATCTCAGTTTAGTGTGTTTGCATGCTAACATTTGCTAATTTGCCCTAAAGTTAACACAAAGTGCAGCTGAGACTGATGAGAATATCATTGCTTTTTGCAGCTTTTTGGGCTGAAACCAAAATACTTTAAATTAAAATTGCGACTTGATGGTGGTGTTAGATAAAAAGTTATGGGATTTCAATTCATCCCGAGGGGGACATGGATGCTTGTACCAAATTTCATGGCAATCCATCTACTATTATTATACTATAATACATTAAAATGTCAACGTCGTGGTGGCACCAAAGTAAAGGTCTGAGGATCACCAAGTCATAAGAATTGATTATCTGGACCCCATGAATGTCTGTACAAAGTGGTGGATGGACAGAACAACAGAACGAGACTGCCATCCATACAGCCACGCTGCTAGCATGGCTTAAAACTATCACCTGTTTGTCACACTCCAATGCACCTGAGCATATTTTCCCAGACAAGGTGCAAAAGGACGTTGAGCTGTTGCCGGAGGCCCCGACAGAGTGTTATGAAAGAGGTAATGTAGATTTGTGCCCACCTGTCAGGACATGTTACGGCGTAACAGTGTGTAACCAGCATCAGGTGGTGTGATGAGAAACAGATTGTCTCCCCACTTGTTTCTTACTTTTCAAGGTTTTGATTTACATATAAAGCTGTGTGTGAAAGCACCTACTTGGGCAAGCCGGATCATGTCATGACTGAATGTGTCACACACGTGAATATTGCTGACAGGAAGGGGATTGTTAATTGAGTCATGATTGCGTCTGTAGCATGTCATTTCCCATCAACAGCTTCACAAGTTCACAGAGTCTTAAAGCCACACCAGTATGAGAGAAGGGCATGTTTGGAGCAGGAATAGGAGTCAGGTTTTTCACTGTTGAAGGCTGAGGTGTCAAGTGCTTCCCATTTGTTCCAATGAAGATCAAAGAAAATCAAGAGTTGAGGCAGTGAGCACCAGGAACAGATGCACAGCATTAAAACACTCCTACAGATGGTAAACACTAACAATCTGCTACATGTTCACACACTCGTACGCATCACGTACGACAACTGTCATATTGTCATTAATCACCAAACATGCTGTCACACCGTCTCCAGCATTGCCAGATACAAACACACAGACAAAGGTGAACACACAAGTATTCACACTGAGGAGTGCTCTTCTGTGTGGGAGACCTAACAGCAGCTGGCTATGATGGAAAACACCCGGCACTCCCACCGACACCCCACAGGCCGTCCCTGTCATTGTGACACACCGGGGGCTGCTGATTCCCCAAAGGCTCCGAGGCTCCAGACCTGGAGGAGAGCGATCTATTCATCAGCGTTCCAGCTTTCAAACAACTCCAACCAAACAGAGAACCATGCAGTTGATTCTGCACAGTTGGTTCCCAAACAATAGACACACACACACACACACACACACACACACACAGGCAAGTAACACTCGCACAATCCCAAATCTATGCACGCACACAGACACAGGCACCCAGTCCTGCACATGTTGAATCCATTATCCTGTTGCTTGTTAAGTCATTACTCTATAGCTTGTTATTTTCTCAAGCAAGAGAAAGCATTCTATCCACAAAGAAGTGCTGAGAGATTTGCCACCCGACTGAGCCTTGGGATATGGGAAGTTACCCTGAAATTTAAGGAATGTGGTGAAGTCTGAAACCTAAGGAATAGAGAGAAAAAGTCATCTTCTGGAACAGTGAAGCTTCTTTACCAGAGTCTTCAGCACGTAGCTGCAGCCAAGACTGTACGAGATGTCCACAGGGAGGGAGTATTATAGACATTACTGATGACAGTGCAGAAACGTTTCAGTCCACCAATGGGACATGGAGGAACTGACATAGTCTGAGAGCTTTGACATATTCACGGTGGATCTCAGACATCTGGTTTCCATTTCCCTCCTCTCCGAAGACAGTGAATGCTGGCAGCGGGGCTTTTCAATGAAATCGTCTATTTGACTTCCTGTGCTATCAGTTTAGCATAAGTGTGTGCACCGCTAAGAGCAATGAAAGCGAAGCTCAACACATAGGCAGTTATTAAAGTTCAACTGCACTGCTTTACTACAGGGTTATTTTGTAGTTCCCCACCCCCAAGCCCTGACGCCACCCTCAGGGTTTATTAGCAGGAACGAGCAGACATTTTCACAGCATCCTCTCCACTCTGCTCCACACTAGCAAAACCTGCGATCCGGCACACTCTCACCACACTGCTAATGAATGACACATGCCCCCTAGCTCCGCCGCTGACACCTAAGATCAAAGCCCTGGAAGAGAAGGGGACTGGTTTACACATTAAACCCACAGGCCCCCCCCCATCCCCATCCACCTCCTCTTTGACACCCACACGATATGTCTGATGGCAGCCAAATGGTGACACACCTGTCACTTTCTACATTTAACACAAGCAGCAGCAGTGTGGATGTCTTGTGCTTCCATTCACAGGACCAATGTCAGGGCGAGGTAATGTGTATTCCAGCTGGGGATGATAAGAGATCAGATAACACCATCCAGATATGTTGCATGTCAACAGGAGACACATGAATGAGACATTGTGCACAGTCAAAACTATTCATCTGCACTAAAGACTGTAGGTGGACAGATTAAGGGAGGAAATGGAATTATGGGAACCTGATTGCAAAAGTCTCGCCCCATGATACCTGCAGTCCTTTTTATTAAAACAATGGCTTCACCCATTTTGAGCTGAAATATTCTCCGAAAGTTTCCATACTGCTGAAGGGCGTCGAGAACAGAGCACATAGACAAGAGGAGGGAAGGGGAGGGGGGGCTAACCAGGGCAAAGGCAGGAAATCCCAGTGCAGCATGAACTATTTTCCTCCATAGTTCCACCAGAACAGCTCTTTGTACCAGTCCCCCACCCCCAGGCCTCTCTGACAACCATCCACTGCTGTTCTACGAGGCAACCGCACCACTACCACCACCACCACCGTGACAAAAACAATCCAAACCTCTCTCACACACATACATACATATAAGCAGTTCACTTGTGGGCCGTCACTCAGCAGTGCTGGGGTTGTGGAGTGGGGATCAAAAGCTTGGGGTTCCCCTCCATCTCTTCCAAAGTCCCACTGTGGTTAGCCCATAGACAGAGAGGCACCTTATTTTACACAGAGCCCCCAAATGCCAAAAACACTTAAGTATACAAAAGAAGAAGCACACATACATGTGACAGGTATTACATGTATATATATTTATTTATATATATATATATATATATATAT
>JAVQJD010038226.1:0-17760 GCA_036023655.1 Nannoperca australis | reverse complement strand
CCCTTTTCTTTCAACCCAACCGGTCGAGGCAGATGACCGCCCACCAAAGCCTGGTTCTGCTCGAGGTTTCTACCTGTTAAAAGGGACTTTTTCCTGGCAGTTGTCGCCTAGTGCTTGCTCATGGTGGGAACGTTGGTACTTTGTGTGTGTGGAAGTTCGTCTCGACCGGCTCCATGTGATTGAGTGCCCTGAGATAACTTTGTTATGATATGGCGCTATATAAATAAAATTGAATTGAATTGAATTGGCTGTAGTGGTTGAATTGAGGGCATGGATAAGCTGTAAAATAGAAACACACGAGACTCAGTCTTAATCAATACAATATCTGACTGCATTTAATCATTTTAAACAATGTACCAAGCTGTTAGACTTATCACAGTCTGCCGTGTTCATTCAGAGGTCAACCATCCCTCCTGCCTCCTTACACGCTGCCTCCTAGGCCCACAGTTCATCACACAGGGCCAAGCGTTGTTCCTCCGTAACACAAAGGTTTTTATTTCCGTGGGCACACTTAATGGCAACAAGAGGAGAATGGTACCCTGGGATGGGTGAGAAGGCCACAGTACAGGTCAGAGGTGTACTCGGACACGGGGGACTGGCAGAGTTGATAGGTGCGGTCAGATGTATCGCCGCAGGATGATTCAATATCAAACAACTTCCATGATGGCCCAAAGATGTTAGGACCAGAGATCACAGTGCCATTGGGCAGCTGCAGGCCATCAGAGGGATTGTCATTATAGTTCCCCCAAAGGTTACAAGTTGTCTGGTGGTAAATGTCGATGTACAAATGTAGTTTTGTACATTTGAAATAAGCTCAACTGACTGCGGGGTCTTGATAGTTATCCATTTTTTCTCATGTACAGTGACATTGTTGGAGAACGGCAGGTTCTCAGAAACTCCATTTACCCGGTAGAAATAATTCAATAATTACATTTTAAACATAATATACAATACAGTTTGTGTATGCTCTGAAAAATTACTTTTCAGTGCATGCTAAGAGATGCACAATAAATCATATTGAAAGTTGTGAAATAATTACATGAATTACCGGAATGTTTCCAGAAAAAGCTGCTGATGTTTTAAAATACATTTTATTGACATGCAGGTAGATCTGCCTGCCCTCGCTGTAGTTTCCCTGTGCAGCTCCACATCCAGTTTGTTGAGAGAGCACATCTGCAGCAGGGTGTAGTTACATGAACCATGAAATTCAAATGCCTGTCTATCAAACATGGTGTATTGGGATCCATCAACAGAGCAGTGTGCCACTTTGGATTTGAGGTGGCAACCCTTGAACACCACTAATAAGCTTACACTCCTCATCCTCTCCACAGAAGACATTAAGACAAGTCATGTGCCCCCCATCATGGCATAAACAACATTGTTTGCATGTAGAAACCTCCTGTCCTGCACCGAAGGATTCTGCATGTTGAAAACAGCCACAGTTTTTGGGAGGGATACAGAGGCTGCTGCTATGAACTAAACCTGCTTCGCAGAAGCAGTTCTCCCCAATGTTTGGAGGCATCTCTACTGTGTTGTTCTGCCAGCCGAGGCAGAGGTGAACAGAGGCAGAACTTATTTTGTAACTGCTACTGGAGGGACAGGATGGGTCTGTAGAGACACAGAGAGACATCACTTAAGGCAGGAAGACAGGAAAATGTTGTAAAGGTTAGGGTTGACCAGTGATGCATTAGTACCATCTAGTGGTCCAAAAGCACCAGAAAGGTTGTGGCCTCAATACCAATGAGTCACTAATTCGCACATGTACAAAAAAATGTAACTGTACAATAAAACAGCACAAAGGAACAAACTTTACAAAAAGGATCTACAGGCAAGTATCTGATTTGTATGCAAATAATCTCCCTTCTCTTTTCCTCATGTTACGAGATCAATACCAATTTAAACATGGAACGGCATCTCCAAACTCCGTATTTCATTTGGTGTGCAATGATGCTGAACTCCAAAACATCACAGTTTCAATTGTAGAGGATATTAATTTAATTCAGTTGCACAACAGAGCTGGTAGCACATTAACACTCACAACAGAATCCAGATCTCCTCCAGGCATAAACTGCAGCCTTATGGGAAAGGCAGACAGTAGTATAGTCTGCCAGGGAGTGACACAGTGCTGGCTGGAGACCTCCATGAAGACACAGGTCACTGACACAGCGCTTGTAAAAACTGGAGGGGTCCACTTTGCTATGACAGTGTTTGAATGGTCCATTAACTTCCAGAATTTTCCCGCAAGCCTCCAGGTCAGAGAAGCGGGCCAGACGCTCAGATGAACATTTAGGACAACTTTCTCCTAGACAGCCCTCCATACACCAAGGATTCTGCCCACTGCTCCATGCTTTTCCAAAATGCTCAGGACAGACGCTCCTGTGTGCCATTTGCTATGAGGTCATGAGCAGGTTTAGTTGAAGTTACCATGTAGGCCACAAATGACATAAGCATATTTACTAAAGAGACTAATATTAACTATGCATAAGCTGAGACTAAATTCAAAGCCCATGTCTGTGTACTATTGTAATGGCCTCTTGTCTAGTCTTCCCAAAAAGACTGTCAGACAACTTCAGCTCATTCAGAACGCTGCTGCCAGAGTTCTAACGAGAACCAGGAGAACTGAGCACACTAATCCTGTTCTTAAATCATTACATCGGCTTTCTGTTTCTAATAGAATAGATTTTTTAAGCGTTGCTGCTAGTTTATAAATCGCTCAATAATCTCGGGCCAAAATATATCTCTGATCTCCTTGAAGAATATAAACCCAGTAGGGCGCTTAGATCTTTAGGAGGCAGTCAGCTGGTTGTACCTCAAGGCAGAACTAAACAGGGAGAAGCTGCCTTTAGCTATTATTCTGCACACAGATAAAACCAACTTCCTCAAGATATCAAATGTCTTTAGCCACTTTCAAATTTTTTTTTAAAACGCAACTGTTCTCCTCTACATTTGCATGACTGGTTTCTCTTTTGCACTTTTATGTCCTTTGTTGCATTGGTCCATTGTTGCAACTTACATGTTTTTACTCTACTGTAACTGTATTTAATGTAATTGTATTTCATTTTAATATTATTTATCTCATATTAAAATTTTATTTCATGTATTTAACAATTGTATTAAGTTGTATTTTCTTTTACAATGTTTTTATGTCTTTCTAATGTTTTTCTTTGCCTATGTAAAGCACTGTCAATTACCTCTGTGTTTGAAAGGTGCTATATAACTAAAGCTGCCCTGCCTTTATCTAAGTGTGCAGCACCAAATAGAAAGTGCAGCAGGGCTGAACTTATATGGCATGTTCCTCTTGACACCATCAACCTGTAGGGGGTGCCAAAATTGCATTTAAAAGTCAACACATTTTCCAAAGTAAACTTTGAAAACTCTGGCTTAATTATTGGATAATTCATTCATGACCTATTACAGTGTCAAAAAAAGTATGCTACTTGTGATAGGCCCAAAAAAAGATAAGAAATGCAAAGCAACAAAAGGATGCTAGCTCTCACCTTTATGTTCTAAGTGATTTTGCTGTTAAGAGCTCACATTGACCAGGACATGACGTGCATGTCTGCTTGGGGTGCAGCACACAGCTTCTGACTCCTGAAAATCGCAGTATTCATCAGACTGCAAGAATCCAAATGCCAATGCATCTGGTGGGTGTGGGGGTCACAAGCATCCCTCATCAGCCCAGAAGGTGTGGTTGCTGTGGTAACCGTAGCAGTGTAGCCAAACTGGGACATGGGGACACATGTGTCGCCATCCAGGACAAACCCTGGGTCACACTGGCAGGTCTCCACACAAGCAGTGCAGGAGCTTGAACTGAATGGGGTCTCGCAGGTGGCAGGGAAGGCTATGCCACAGGACTTATAATGGCTTTTCAGGGGGCAGGACATGTCTGATTGGAGAGGAGGAGAATGATCAAAAATTTGGAGGAAAAACTGCAGACACATTCCTGACACACTATGTTTTAACAGAAGCAGCTTTTGGGCTTTTTAAGTAGGTACATGGTTTATTACAACAGGTATAGGGGTTTATTGTAGTCATGTTTGAAAACATATCTGTGCTGTGATTTTAAAATCCTAGTAAGAGAAATTTGCTAATGGCAGAAGGCGCCATTCCTCAACTCTCCAATCTGGATCTGGACAAGCAGGCAGCAGCATAGGCATCCAAGATCGGGCAGATGGCCTGAGTGTCACTTCTTGAGCACAGGTTAAATATGCTCTGTGATGATTTTAGTGTAGCTTCCTGGCACAGGTAGAATAGATTTTGTTGTTACCAAATGTACTCATACACTGAGATCCATTGACTGGATACATTTTTCTCCTGTAGCTGTTCAACAGAACAGAGAGTGCATGCATCTCCACAATCTGCTGTACAGCTTCCTGATTAGGAACTTTTCCAGCTCCAGCCACAAGTGGTAGCATCAACAGCCTCACCCTGTGGGGTCCCGAGGTTCCATGCCATTATTATTGCCAAACATACCATGGACTTCTGTTGTATTAGAGAGGAGGATGTTGATATGAGAGCAGTAAAACTTAATTTGGATGCCCAAACTAGTAACCACAACAACGGACATGCCACTCTGATAAATCTTCACCCAATCAAACTGTATAGTCACAGGCAGGCCATTTATCTGGTGAGAGAGCACCCACACATTTTGTATACACATTTTCTGAATTACTGAAGAATGCATTTTCAGAATTGATGGTTGGCTCTGAACAAAAGTCTCTCCATTCTCACAGAAAAGCTGAACAAATATCAGATTAATTTAGGTAGAAGACACATGCAGCCTGAGATACCCGCAGACAGTCAGCCCTTATAAAACAACTGCTATAAAGAAAGGAAATTAATGGTGCAAATATATACTAGCCTTATTTGGATAGTGTTAAATGTAAATACACATTGCATCACATTTCACATTTAAATTCCATGTCATAGGCTTCCATGAGGACAAGTCTAAGAGCTGTGTTATTAATTATGATTGACATGCAGTGCAATCATTCTCGGCCTCCCAGGCAGCCAAGTGATTTTTAAGCACATAATGGGACTATTAAAAGGGGCAGTGGTTTTACTTAATACACAAGTGATACACATACACAAAGTGACAAATAAAATGTGATAATGTAAGACCGTTGGAGCCTTGCATGGTGAACAACAGTTAATCTGTGTGGAAATGTCACTCAACCCAGCAGAACCAGCTGGGCCTACCTTTCCTTGCACAGCCTCAGGTAATGTTAAGGGTGCAGCTCTCAACCTTGGGGCAAGAGATTTGCTCAAAGTACATGGTGGCATCAGCAGAGCAGTTACAACGCTCAGAGCATCCCTCAGTCCATGATATCACTCCAATCTACAGGGAACAGTGAGAGACTGGTGTGCATTACCCAACTTTTCTTTAACACAAAGAAGAACAACCCAGTAAAACAAAGATCTAGGATTGTGATTAATAAAGCTACGTGTACAGGTGAGGCATATGTTCGTTGGGCCAAGACACTGAGTCATGTTAACAGGAATATCTAGAGTATGTCACTTGTTTAGCACAACTGAGCAAACATGTTTATAACTGAATGTGCAGTGAAGTCACACTTAAATGTGTCATAACAATTGAACCAATAGGTTGATCAGATTTAAAAGAAAGCCATTTTCAGGTCAGACCACATGCTATTTATATTGTTTCACTGGATTAAGAAAAATCATGCATTCATTGATGTGATAAAGGGAAAACGTATACCCTAGTTGGTATGAGCTAAATAATGTGTAGCTACCTCATAGTAGTGCCTATGGTAGAAGCAACCACATTTCTCAGCTTCGACACAGCCATTTCCACTCTGCATGTATCCAGAGCCACATTGACATCCCTCATAACAGGCCTACGGGGCAGTGGATATCAGATAAAATACCACAGGACTCAGGGCACGCACTGACACATATAGTAGTGAGAGTTTTCAGGGCATGAGAGCACTGGGGGAGGAAACAAAGGGTTCACATACTGTGCAGTCCAACTAGCATTACATCAATCTGGCACCTTCACTGTATAGAGCTTGCCAGAGTTCTAAAAGCACAGCAGATACATGTGCAGACCTGTATGATTTACATGCATGCACATTTCACACCATATAAGACTAATGAAACACATGTACACATAAGAGTCAAGATTGACAATACTCACCGCATTTCTCACCCCTCCATGGTCTGATCTTAGCTCCTGCCTCCTGGTATGCAAACGTGTACCCCCTCAAACTAATGCAAAACAGTTCCCATTAGACATACACAAGTAAGCTGCACAGTTCTGAAAGACGGGTTCTGGGTCCACAGTGGGATGGCATCCACTTAATGATCCTGCAGGAGCAAGCCATTATGCCACAGATCTGATGTCATCAGATGCAAATTCAGCTCCCTTGGTAGAGTTGCAAGCATTCTTCATAGCAGGAAGATGCAAAGATGGAAACATCCCTTTGCAAGGCTAACATTTGGATCCTGTTTTTCATCTGAAGCAAAAAACACTAATGTTTCCACACAGGCCACACATTTTATAATCACTTCCTCATTATCAAGCAGAGTAACATAAAAGTATCTGGAGTCATAAGCTTTATATAATAACATATAGCTAAAAAGCAGTTTCAAACAATGGATAAGAAACATATTTGAATCTTACAGTATCCAGTAACCACCCACAGGAATCCTTTCCCTGATAAAAAGCCATATCTTGTGAAATGCAACCAGAGGCATTCATAGGCACATCTACACATTCATGTTCACTGCTGGTTTGCCAGTGTCTAATGGCCTGAGAGATATCAGAATTGTCGACATTAGATCATCTTCTCAATTAGAATTAAAGTTCCCTCTCAGGCCACAGAGAAGATCTTTGGCAGGACATCAGAGCGGTGAATAACAACAATGCCAAAATCAGTCTCTATACACTTTGAGAGTCTAGTCGTGCAGAGCTTGACTTTGCCTTGGCCCTGTTATGCCAATCATTTGACATCCCCGTGACCAATGCGGACGCCCACCCGGGACGCCCGCTCACATTCAAGACTTTTCTCCTGTCTGGGCCCCCAGTGGTGGAATCAGCTCCCCACATCCATCAGAGAAACAACCTGTCTGGCCACTTTCAACAAAAGACTAAGGACTAATTTGTTCCGGGAATACAACAGCACTTAAATGACACATTGTTTCTATTGCATGCAATGTGTTGAGGTTGTAATCAGGACAATCGACTTCCAGGCATTAAGAAAGACAGTCAAGAGAGAAGCCCTGATTTTTTGGGATGGTGACATCATTTGAATGTGTAACTGAAACAGAATTCAAAAAAGTTTCACAAGATGTGGTGTGTGTAGTTTTATCCAGTAAGGCTTAATACCGTTTTTTTTTTTTAAGAAAAAAGTTTATAAACTAGAGTAAAGATTAGACCAGCTCTCCTCTTCAACCTAGACAACAATCTGGAAACAATTGTGCAGCCCCAATTTTCATCAGCCTGCTACTTGTTGGGACAGAGTGGCTGGTGCAGAAGGGTCAAAGGTCACACAATAATCCAAACATACAACAAAAAAGACAAAAGTAACAATACTTTTACTCCTATATATTTTTTATGGGAGGTCCAGGTTCCATGCCCAAATAGGATACCTCACTTCATTAATACCAGTCAGTGGAAAGGTCACATTTTGCACTTGACCATAACTTGTTTGTAGAATAACTGTGGTCCTTGCCACCTGCTTCTCAGCAATGTGGAGCTCTAACTTCCCCTACTGTTTGTTCTGGAGTAGATGTATCATCAAAATGCATCTTCCTCCTACTCCATGATAACCACACCATTCCTGATCAACCCCCTCAATCTTGTGAGATAGCGCAAGACATTTTCTTACACATCTGTACAATCTGAACAATTCCCGGTTGTTTGTCACACAGGAAAAAGAAAAGAAAAAGGTACCAAACTGCGTTACAATTATTCAGTTGGACCTGTACTGAAAAAAAAAATCTCAGTTTAACAGCTAACCAGCAGGATTTTGTGACATTTGGAATTATCCTATATGCAGCTTACACATATGATTAAACTATTTTTGTGTAAAAATCAGATTTTAGGTAGAATATTTGTGTATATCTAAAAACATGTTTGGAGAAGATCTTTAAAGGTGAAATATGAGAAATGTAACATTATAGCAGCAAATAATTATTTGCTATGTAAAGATATAGTGGAGTAATGCCATCCTGATCAGAGAATAACATCACACTCCATCTGTGTGTTGTTCTTAACTCTTGTTTTGGTAGCTGTTCTGGCCGTGTGTGCATGTACACGTGAGTAGCTCCGTGTTTATAAAGATAATCTGCTGACAGGTTAAGAAGATAAATCCACCTAATTTTTTTATTTACTCTGAGCTCTACTCCTGCTCCTGCTCCTCCTACTCCCATGTGTATTTGTTACTGTATCTGTCAGTACCTAGAGTTTCAGTATATGTATCGGGGTAGGAGAAAAGGCTACTTAGCTTGTCACCCAAGTGAAGCAGTGAAGGCACAGTAATGTTCTCAATAACATCAATGTCACAAAATGGATAAGGATTAAGCAACATGGAGAAGATTACTTGAGGAGTGCTAGCATTATGTCTAATGCTTCTCATGTTTTTGCGGTGTTTTTTAGGGGAAGCAATGGACTGTAACATCGTGCCCCAAACACATTTCCCCTTGGGGTCAATAATGTTTATTCTCTTCTTTGATATGATTATGCTTTAGTTTTCATCAATTCATTTAACAGTTGGTTTTGATGGTGGCAAGACAACCAACAAAATGCATGCCTATTTTTAGTAATAATCCATAATGTTGTATTTTCTGTATCTTAAACAGATATTTTGGTACTACAAAAGTAAACTTTACTTTACTTTACCAAATCTGATCCTATTATGTCTAGTGAAATGTAACAGCCTCATACCCTCAGTTGAATACCAATATAGACAGAATATAATCAGTAACTCTCAGCACAAACTGGCCATAATGAACCCCTCTGCTGGACACTCCAGTACATGCCTGGCCTTCTTCCTTAGGCATAATCTCAAGATAAAGGGAACTTTGATGTTTTCCAAAAATCCAACTGAGCATCATTCGCTGTATTCACTGTGATGGCTGATCAAAGACCGAATTACTTCCCTCACATGTTTGTTTCGGCCCTTTGTGTGCAGACCTGCTGTAAGTCTGCTGCATATATGGTCATATATTTGCATACATTTAGGAAGCACAATTGTTTCCACATGTGTAGTATGTTGAATATCTGTGCTACCGCTCACACAATTAACTTTAATAAAAACAATCTGCTGCTCACTGTGTGTGTGTATATGAGTGCAAGGATGAAGAGATAAGTAAGGTGATGAATAATGAGGATGATGGTTGAATTAATATTTGTTCTCAAGGGGTGGCAGAACATCAGAAAAAATGGAAAGATAAGTCTAGACATTATGATTTCTTCCCAACAACGATAGGCCGTCGACTCTTGGCTTAGCATTAGTCTTCTCAAGGCACTTTTACTTATTTCCATGTACTTCATGTTGCAGGGAATAGGTTGTGTTATGTGGACATGGTGTTGATAATATGTTACAAAAAGAAGCCAGGAGAGTCCCAAACAGATCTATCAAATACTTACTGATGACAAAATCACCCCAGCTGACAAGACAATGACTAGCAACATGACCTGTGTCCCTATCTTACTCCTGAAGCCTGAAAAATCACTGACGGATGAGCACTGTGGGTCTTACCTGAGAGGTGGCCAGCAGGTGGACTGGGCTTGGGGCTGGAGTATGGTTCAGCTCACAGCTGAGGCCTAGAGAGGTGAGGATTTCTGTCAGGACTTCATAACGCAGTGCATTGCTGACCTTCAGTTCCTTAAAACCTTCTGAGCTCAAATTCTGGGAATCAGCAGCCATTTCCAGGTGGACCTGAAGACAGGAGACATGTTCAAAAAGCTTTGAACCAGCAACTTACTTAATGACAGTCTCAACAGGAATCAACTAGTTTTCCATTGCAAATATTAACATATATTTAACCAAACAGCACTTGTAATTTCGACATATCCTGTGTATGCCCTTAGCAAAGTCCACTTAATTTAACATATCGGGCATATATCTGGGACTGTGCCACACCTGCAATGTTCAACTACCAAACCAGCCACACTCACAGAAATGCTTACCAATCATTACCTCATATTTACCAATCAAAATAAGACTTTGTGGGCCAGAGTTACTAAGATACAGGTGCAGACATGTTAACAGGTCAATTATGTATTCCGCTGGATTTACTAAAGGTCATGCAGAGAGAAATTCTCCACCTCTGAAGACAAGATGTAAACATGGATTTACACGAGCCACAAGATAGGTGGTTGTTATATATAAATATGTAACATATAAATATACATTAAATTAAGGCCTGTATATACAGTTGTGTTCAAAATAATAACAGTCCAACATCACTAACCAGATCAATCACTGTTTTTGGTAGAAATTATATTTCTAAATGGAAAATAATTTACTTGTAGGTGTAGTAGAGTAATAGAAAACCAACAGACCCAATAGTTGTGATATGAATGCTGCTGATTGTGTGTAACTGAATCATTAATTGAAAGGGACGTGTTCAAAATAATACCAGTGTAGAGTTCAATTAGTGAGGTCATTCAGTCTGTGAAAAAACAGATGGCAAACAGGTGGCCCTTTTCCAAGATGAAGACAGCAAATGTTGTACATGCTGGTTAAAGTGCATTTCTCTCTGAAAATCTGAGTAAAATGGGTCTTTCCAGACATTGTTCAGAAGAACAATGTATGTTGATTAAAAAGTTGATTGGAGAGGCGAAAACATAAAAAGGTGCAGAAAATGATAGGATGCTCAGCTAAAATGATCTCAAATGCTTTAAAATGGCAACCAAAACCAGAAAGATGTGGAAGGACACGGAAAACTACTATTCGAATGGATCGAAGAATAGCAAAAATGGCAAAGACTCAGCCAATGATCAGCTCCAGGGAGATCTAAGAAAGTCTAAAGTTACCTGTGAGTGCTGTAACAATTGGAAGACTAACAGTATGTGCAGCCAAGCTATCGGCAAGAAGCCCCCGCAAAGTCCCATTGTTGCAAAAACAACATGTGCTGAAGAGGTTACAATTTGCCAAAGAACACATTGACTGGCCTAAAGAGAAATGGTGCAACATTTTGTGGACTAATGAAAGCAAAATTGTTCTCTTTGGGTCTAGGGGCCGCAGACAGTTTGTCAGACGACCCCCAAACACTGAGTTAAAGCCACATGGTGTCGGGCCTATTTATTGCATACCATACCAGGAATCATGGAACCAGTTTAAATACATCAAAATACTTGAAGAAGTCATGTTGCCTTATGCTTCGGCATATAAAGGAGGAAATGCCCTTGAAATGGGTGTTTCAACAAGACAACAATCCCAAACACACCAGTAAACGAGCAGCATCTTGGTTCCAGACCAAGAAGATTAAGGTTATAGAGTGGCCAACCCAATCCCAGGACCTTAATCCAATGGGTGAAATCAAGAATGCTGTTTCTGAGGCAAAACCAAGAAAAGCAGAGGAATTGTGGAATGTAGTCCAATCGTCCCGGGCTGGAATACCTGAAGTTGCCAGAACTTGGTCAACTCCATGCAACAGAGATGTCAAGCAGTTCTCAGAAACAGTGGTTATACAACTAAATATTAGTTCAGTGATTCACAGGAAATCTAAATCTCTAAATCATATTTCAGTTTATACAGTAAATGTTAATTTGCAAAGACAAATGCAAACACTGCTATTTTTTGAACAGCCTAATATTCCTTTTTCTTCACTTTCTGTAAAGTAATAACAAATGTAATACATTTTTCTTACAGAAAGTGAAGAAAAAGGAATATTAGGCTGTTGTTTCTAATGAAACAACACATTAGAAACAACTCTCAAGAGAATGCAGTCCAGTTCAACACCCCTGCAAACTACAACCTCTATAACCATCAATTATCAATCATCACATGCAGTTAAATGTGTACGTTTCAAAACTTAACACCATTATCTTTGTAATGCAAGGATTGATGGTTGAGCTGTTGTCTTGGATTGCATTCGATTTAACATGTGCTTCTATAAAGTTGCCAGTGAGCTGTATGAGTATGAAACAAATAATTGACACTTGAAACATTTGAATCAACATTCTGCCCTGTAAACATCATCACTTTTAATGCCATGTCTTTACCTGACAGAGGACAGCTTCCCCGCCGTCCACTCCGTGTGTCACCCTGACTATAACCATATCCCTCTGATGAGGGAAGTCCCCTTTCAGCTCCCCCCAGAGCTCCACTTCCCCTCCTCCCTGAGTATCCCTGATGAAGACTTTCCCGCTCGCCAACAGGCTCAGTTCCAGCTCTGTGCTATCCTCCCTGGTAAAGCTCAGCCGGCTGACTTGCCCGCGTCGCCTCTCCCTGACTTCCAGACAGAGGCCTGCAGGGCACAGGGTGGAGGCTAGCCCCAGCACCCTGCCACCCTGGCTAAGGTAGGTGAGAAAGCGGGTCTTAAGCTGGGGGGTCAGGGTTTCCTCCTCTGCCAGTACAAGGAGCCTAGTGTTGTCCAGCCAAGGATCGCTCAGAGCCTGATGTGGTTGGAGGGGATAGATTATGTTGTTTTCCATGTTTATACACTCTGATAAAAGTTGACAAACTGTCTGAAAACGCTCCTGGCAACCACCAGTGTACACCAGAACATTTGGCGGTTTGCTATTACAGTCAAATGCACCACTTTGACCATGAAACCCTTTGGTGTCATGCTCAACTTCATTCTGAGTCTCATCCCTGCTATCCAGCACTACTGAGGTATCATCAAGAAGGTCTGGAATGTTCTCAGCTGAGGCATATTTGACAGACAGGATGGTGCTGTTCTCCAGCTCCAAGCATTCGTGGCAGCTAGATAGATGGAGGTGGTGTCCGTGGCCCTCCATGTGGTGATGATTCCCCAAGGAATGGTCCTCCGAGTCACCGACAGGTCCCAAATCCTGGGTGCTGCGAAGCGGCTCTGACCCTCGACGCTCCTCCAACCTTCTCTTTGCCTCCAAGACAAGGAGAAGACTGCCTTTACGCCGCTGTAGGTGCCTGTAGTCAACTGACAGGTGACAAGGTGAAGGCTCAGAGACACCCTCTTCAGTGTGGGTGCCACAGAGCCATAGTGATGTCTCAGTATTGGAACTCTGTGGACACTGCTTCTCCAACAGCTCACTGAGAGTGGATTCTTGGAGGAGGATAGCTATGGGAATGTCACAAAAATATAAAAATGTGTAAAATGTGTTTTGTAAATAAAAAATTATTACAAGTATTTATAGGTAATAGTAAATTAGGTATGAGGATAGTCAACTGTTGATATGTTAACTTGTTTGCAAACAGTCCAACATATAGAATTAGCACTAAGTTGTATTTACGATGAATGTAAGCCCAATATTCTCTCTCCTTTCTCCCTGATTATCACCAACATATTAGAAAAATATCTGGCTCTTTAGGTGCTAAACGCTTCACTATGTTCACCAGCTAGTCACTAACTTTATCTGTCTGCTGTTTGGTGCAGGGAGCTATTATCAGAGCTTTTTAACTGAAAACAGCGGTCTGCTGCTGCTAGTGGAAACAAGGTAGATAAGAGCAGAGTTTAAGGGCCGTAAAACCAAATAAATGAACTAAAAGAGTCAAAAAAGCTCTGTAGAGCTGAGGGGAACTTCAGAGCTGGTGATAATTATCTGTGTGTTTGTGGCTAAAGTGCCCTTGAAATATTTTATGAAATTAGAACTTTACAAAATAGAACATAATGCTATGCAATAAATGAAATGTGTACTGCGAGAGATAAATTATCCCATAAGTATGGTGTTATAACAGTGATATGAAAATTCAATCAAATATAAAAAGGCTAAACATGAAATGTAATTGAAGGCAACATACGGATTATCTTTGACGGCATAAGTCCATTGTCCAGCTGAAGACGATCTTCGATAAAAGCCACCCCCAGCTGACTGAAGTTATCTACACTGGCCTGTGCCACTGCCCTGAATGGCTGGCCAGGGCTATAGGCCAGAGGAAGACAGTAGTCAGACCACTTCAGCACCTGCAAACACCACACAACACTGGTTAGCTGACGCTAGAGTTCATTATATCCTGTCTACTACACAATTGTCAAACCCACTAAATAAAAACAGATTACATTTTGACAACAATAATAAAAGCATAATTGTACAGTAAGTAATACAACACAAACAACAGCATCATGAATCCCAGGCTCAAAATAGGTTGGAAGTTGAATAAAGACCTATAACAGTCAACAAAAATTGAATGCGACAACCTTCATGAAAAGGTAATAGAAATATCTAGATGTACCTAATACAGTGGCAACTTAGAGTATGTTCTAATACAATAGGGCATGCAGTATTGTACTAATGTTGATAGCACACTATAATAGGTTAGTGATAATAATAATAATAATAATAATAATAATAATAATTTGTATTGTACTTCCTTGTACTATTTTGTGCTTACAAGTCACAAGGGGTACAAGGGGCTGCACTGAGGGATTGAAACTAACTTGGGGAATAAGTGGCTACCTCATAAAATCATAATAAAAAGGGTAGAATTGTTTTCCCCAGATATTATTACATTTAACCTAGTCATATAATGTGTTAAATACATTTCCAGTAATTTACAAGTTTCTCACCACAGTTCACAATTTGCTTCAAAATTGCATATTTGCTCACAAGCAAGAGACATGGTTAGTGTTTAAAAGAAACCACAAAAAAACCCAACATGCTAAGAAGACTGCCCTCAGACGTTATGACATTAGAGTTCCTGAGTTGATTCTGTTTAAGAAAAAATAAATGGCATCAACACTTGCAGGAAATGTGTATGCGTGGAGATTAAATTGAAAATAAAGAGCTGTAGACTCTTTTCCGTCAAATATTTTATGTATATGAATATTTTTTCCTGACACGCTCTTGAAACTGAAGATACTATTCAGTACTATTTTTAAAGCAAAGGGAATTATTATCCCATCTGGCCGTACCTGCTCTTTAATTTTGTGTAGTTGTTGCTGATACACAGGTTGAGCATGTGCTCAACATATGCAAACATGGTTATGTTGTGTAGGTTTTTTAACCGCTGTTATTATCTTTTTATTGCAATAATCAAGTTTATCAATATTATTTATAGATTCTATTCCACATTAGCTCCTTTGTATCATTTGTGTTTGTATGTTACTGTGTTTTGTGTACAACAAGCTGCTCCAAACAATTTTTTTAGATTAGATTAGATTATAAAAATTGCCCTTAGTGGAATTAATAAAGATGTATTGTATAAAGCACTGTCGAAACTCTTGTATTCATCATGCGATTATAACCAAATATGGAGATTCACATTCATATGTGACCATCCAACAAATATGCTCAATTTCACAGATAGGCATCACTGGGGTACAAATCTAAATTGAAATGACTACAATAGCTAGGTTTACTGTGGATCGTGAAATAATGTGTAATGTTCGGAAGTGTTTGGCCCAACAACCACTGATTTTTTTTAAAATAAAAATGTATTGCTAGAAATCTATCATGGGCAGCTGGCAAATCTAGTCTCCTCTTAATGTCTAAAAGTTAACTATCAGGACGTTACAAAATGTTTCATTCTGACTTGTACAAGTACATATTTAATACCATTTACAGGTAATATGAGTTATTGGTGTCTATTATGACAAGATTAATGGTAATGCCTTTTCCTTCAAACATTTATTTATACATACGCAGTTCATTTAAAAATGTTTTGAAAAAATGTATATAACAAATATTTAAGCTTGTATTTAGTGGTAACTGTAGTGATCAAAATTGGAAAATCTTAAATATTCAGATGTGAAGTACACCTTTGTGAGATGGAAACAATGAAGTTGGGTCTTGGTGAAATCAGGCAAAAATATGTTTGCTAAAAGCTAGCTTTGTGGAATTAGAACGATTGTCCTGAGAATATTACTTATTGAGCAATGTGTAATGCCTACTTTCTTATTCGATGTGTGAGGAGAATGGTAGCCCACTCTGTGTCCTGTAGCTTCTATGATGAATGAAATATTCTCTATTCGTGGACCACAAACCAGAGAGGACCCCAACAGCACAGTCCATTTGCTGAGGTCATCACACACCTGGGGACAGTACAGACAGCACAGAAAAGAATAACTCCAAACACTACAAGGCTGGTACACATTCATTAGTAGTTAGTAACAGGAGTCAGCAAATGCTTTGATCAACGGCAGAGAATGACATCAAGTCATGCAGAAACTGGGTAGGCCGTATTCAGACAGAATCAGGCACTGCCGCAAAAACGCAAATTTAATTTGAACTGGGGTGGGGCGGGTGGCAGGGGGTGCCGCAAAGCCGACGTCATACTGCTGTATCCAATTACAACTATGATCAGACTGGCATACGCCCAGGTGAAGAAGAACTTTGATTACCATATCATTAGCTGTTTACCTTAATATTCCACTGAGTACTGAGCTTCTGTGAATATGAAAAAGAGACTGACCGACTGGCGCCGGGATGACTGTACATCAGCTGTTCAACCCTGCCACAAGGGAGTAGCCTACAAAAGACCTTAATCGCCATGCAATCCCTTGGTTTATATTGGTCTTCAAGGTGGGTGTGAAGTCTTCACTAGCTGACGACGCTAGCTATCCAACCAGATTAAACACTACCAAGAACTCCACTTTTTCCATTAAATTTACTGGGAAACATTTTGTGAAACTGCAAAACAATACAGACATAGTATCAATTCTACGGCTCCAGCAATACGCATAGCAAGCTACGATATCTAGAGCAGATAGAATTACGGAGCTAGCCTAGCCACATATTGTTTAGCTACTATCAAACACACGTCTAAACACTCATAAGTACAGAATAACGGCGGTGACATTGACACACCGTGCATAAACTGTACTCACAGACGATGCTTTAGCCAGCAAAGAACATTGATAACAGCTTACAGTCGGAAAAGCTGTGAGCTTCTAATGATGTGTGTGTCACAGACTGCGCATTCGCTTCTGTTTACCTCCATACCGAGCTCAGGCTTACATAGAAAGCAAATACATAGACTGGAAATGACTTTATACGTGAGCTACTACAGGTGGCGCTAACATACATAAAAAAGGAACAGATTAAACATACTAAAAGAACATAACACTCCCCGCTTGGGGTCTCTAGAGACTCCACATTAACTAATCATGAGTCTTCGGTGACAGAAGCAGGACTACTTCTGTAACAGGACGACAGAAAGTCTTCTTAGTCCCACTCTTAATAGTGGTTGCTTCGACTTTCCAAACCAATCCATCATCTCCTGAAAAAGTCTTTGTGATGACAGCCATTGGCCATTCATCCCTTTTCGCCTGATTGTCTTTTAAGAGAACTAAGTCTCCTTCCAGAAGACTTGATCTCCGCTCTTGCCACTTGTGACGTAGCTGCAAAGTTTTGAGATATTCACACCTCCACCTTTTCTAAAAGGTATCAGCCAGGCTCTGAACCTGTTTCCACTCCACTTTGAATAGAAGTGACTCCTCGAAGCTGCCTGGAGGAGGAGAAGGAGTAGGTCCTGTTTTGAGGGTAAGGAGCATTGCTGGGGTGAGAATAAGAGGTAACTCTGGATCCGAAGACACTGGGACAAGGGGTCTTGCATTCATGATTGCGGTGACCTCAGCCATGAGTGTTATCAGAACTTCATGTGTAAGGCGAGATCCCTTCTGTTCAAGCATCATGCAGTCTAGGAT